>JAJOOF010015701.1:0-20905 GCA_029582545.1 Solanum lignicaule
ATAGATGGATTTAGCAAGAAAGTATATTAGTGAGTTATTTTGGGTATTAGCCGGATAAAAATGATATGATTTTTTAAACTTGATCTCAACCTTTCCCATGTTTATTCTAGGAATAGGACCCACATTGGCTTATAGATGGATTTAGCAAGAAAGTATATTAGTGAGTTATTTTGGGTATTAGCCGGATAAAAATGATATGATTTTTTAAACTTGATCTCAACCTTTCCCATGTTTATTCTAGGAATAGGACCCACATTGGCTTATAGATGGATTTAGCAAGAAAGTATATTAGTGAGTTATTTTGGGTATTAGCCGGATAAAAATGATATGATTTTTTAAACTTGATCTCAACCTTTCCCATGTTTATTCTAGGAATAGGACCCACATTGGCTTATAGATGGATTTAGCAAGAAAGTATATTAGTGAGTTATTTTGGGTATTAGCCGGATAAAAATGATATGATTTTTTAAACTTGATCTCAACCTTTCCCATGTTTATTCTAGGAATAGGACCCACATTGGCTTATAGATGGATTTAGCAAGAAAGTATATTAGTGAGTTATTTTGGGTATTAGCCGGATAAAAATGATATGATTTTTTAAACTTGATCTCAACCTTTCCCATGTTTATTCTAGGAATAGGACCCACATATTTAACGGATAAGGGGTATATTTGGCTCAAAGTATAACGGGAGGGGTATATTTGGTCCAAAAGTATAACGAAGGGTATATTTAAACTATTTCCTATAGTACAGGGGTATATTTAACCCTTTTCCGATTTAAAAAATAATACAAGGATTTTTGCATCACCTATGTTCAATATTTATCTTGAAATAGTATATCGAAAGAAGATAGATGACTGAGAATTACGGGATTTTGAAAGTATTGCTTTTAGCTTTTTAGTTTCTTCACAAAGATGACGGATACAGAGTGGTTATCATTTGTAGGCTCATTCACCAACTAGTCTAGGCCATGTCATTAAGGAGTGCACGAATAGAGACGGAGACATAGTTGCCTCCTCTTTCGATCATGCCTATCCAGATTCTCTTGATCCAGCTAAACTTACTTCGTTGTAAGATGGGGTTGAAGTCTTAGGATAATTAAGCAACTCCATACGCCATTTGGATATCAACAATTTTTGTCCTAAGGCAGGCTCCTGCATCTCTAGGGATAAAGGCATCTCTTTTTTTCTTGTCTTCTCCTTTTGCTTAAACGCTTCCCTCTTATTATTGATTAAAGGAAATAAATAGAATCTATTGAAATAAATGAAGTGGATTTATTTCGTTTTCTTATTTATTTGCATAATTTCACTTGTATTCTTTCTCTTTACTATATCAATTGTTACCGTTCTGTATCGCTTATATTTATTCGCTCTAATGGATGTATTAATACATATTAATTTTTATCATTTTGTATCACTTATATTTATTCGCTCTAATGAAAGTATTAATATATACAATCTTGATGGATACAAACATAATTATAAATCATGTGAATTTACTTAATTTCGTTGCATCAACGCATACAATCATATGATAGGTTGTATGCGGTCGCTCAACAAACTATATTTTATTTCTCATATAACGAAATACAGTGAATTTAATCACTCTAATGGTTGTACCAACAAATACAATTTTGGATACAATCAGCAATAGATCATATGAATTTACTTAATTTCGTTGTATATAATCATAATAGATTGTATACGTTCACTCAACAGATTATATTCACAATGGAGATACAAACCAAAAAACAAGAAGACGACTTGTTGAAGATAACATACAATATACGTCGATCATCACCATAATTTGGACATTATCATGAGCCCACTCCCAACACCATTGTAGCTTCAGCTTTCTTCCACCGTCCTCCACCACAAATCAGTCCCGTCTTCTTTGGCGAGGACGAAGTTGTCTGTGCAAGGAGAGGGAGCATGACCAAATCTGAAAATCGTTGGTCGTCTCTAGCGATCCATCGAGACAGACAAATCATTAAAAATAAAGCTAAGTCAATTTACAAGAAGCAGAGAGTGGTACCGAGGCTAGCAGCTGTAGTGGCAAAAGAAGAGGGAAAGGAGGCAAAGATGGTAAAGGAACAGTTTGTGCACGTCTCAACTAATTCAGTAGGCTATGTTACTCGAACTCTTCAAAAATATCAACGAGTGCTTGTCATATTCTCCAAAAACTATTTTTGGAGAATGCGACATAAATGCTGCACAGAAAGTGAAGAGTCTGCGCAACTTAGGTTACATGCTGAATAGTATATTCACCTCACATCCTTCTCTAATTTCTGGTATAAGCCGGGGACATGCGGAGTCCACACAATCGCCTCAACAAAGAAAATGAACTAACAGGCGAGATCATGCCTCACATAACCAATAAAAAAACAATTCTACTTGTATTTCATTCACCAAACCTTAGTTCAATAGGCACTAGCATCAATGTGCTACTTTTACACATAAACTTAACTCTCTAGATCTCCAAATACCATTCACATACAGCAAAATTGACCAGCCAGACGCATTATTTTTTTTGTGAAACTTTTCTCATTTCTCTTTACCTTTTAATCTAAGCTCCAAGAACTAGTCCATAGTTTTTTTGTGCCTTAAAGACCAAAACTTAGAGCCCAAATCTTTTTCTACATCAGCAAAACAACGATTTGGTGTACCAAACTGTTTGGAACTCGGACCATTGACGCTAATCATTCCAAGCTGGGTAGAATTTACCGCATTGGCTGCTGGTTGTAATGGCTCTTCTCTTTCTTCTTTGCTGCAGCAAGCCTGGCACTCCTTGCAGCAGCCTCTGTTGCGGCAGCTCTTGCAGCACCATCTGTCTCTTTGCCGGATTTCTTTTTCTTTGCCGATGCCACCCTTTTCAGCCTCTCCTTCATATCCACCGTAGATGCATCTTCTACTTGCTCAGCTCCTCCAGTTTCCTCTGGTAGAACAGTTGCACCTACGCTGTTTGGCTGATCCTCTGATTCCTTCACCTCCTTGGATGCTTTATCCTTCTTTTTCTTCTTCTTAGCACTTTTAGGCTCTATAGCCCCACCATTTTTCTTTTCCACATCTTCTGCTGGCTGACCCTCTTTCTTCTCATTGGCAACATCTGTAATTATAAGAGAAAGATTTAGGAAAATCCACCTTCATATACCCATAGAATGAAGCTAGCCATCTTAACCACATGATGACCAACAAGTGCTAACAAAAGAAAAGAAAGTAGACATGTTTAAAGAGTCTATAAAATGTAAAGGAATATGATATCAATCCTAAGGAGGTAGGACATCAATTTCATCACCCAACTTCGATCACTATTTACTAAGGGAGGAGATAGAAGGGTAACACTGTAATCAGTAAATGAGAAGAAGAATTACCAGGTAAGTCGTCTGGACCTTTCTCCCTCTGTTCAACCCCAAAATCAGCTAAAAGCGAGTCCAATTCAGCAAGCTCCTTCTTCCTTCTCTCTTTCTTTGATAGCTGTCTCTCAGTTTCTTTAGGAGCTGGTGAAGCTTCTATCTTTTGGCCTACTGGATCAGCATGTTCTGGAACCTCAGATTCGTGGTCATTGTCCTCCACATCTTCATCTTCATCAAGAAGGTCGTCTTCACTTTCGGTTTCCTGCAAGTCCAATTACAACTTCAGTATATGCACACTACTAACTCAAAAAAAGGTTCAATTTTTTATGGCTACCAAATATAGATTGTGTTATCTCTCCTTCATTTTCTTCTCTTCAAACTTTATATCTCCTTATAAAAGAAGGTTTATCCTTCCAATTTGGAGAACAAATAGACGCAGAAACAGACATGAGAGTGCGTCAACAACAACATACCCAGTAAAATCCCACAGTGGGGTCTAGGAAGGTTGGAATGTACGCAGACCTTACCTCTATGTTGTTTCCGAAAGACCATTGGCACAAGTGCAACAAATCAAAGTATTCACGAAAAAAGGAAATCCCAGAATGAAGAACAACATGTCAAATAACAAGGAAAGCAGTACAGAGCATCCAAGGAAAAGAAAAAATAACAGCAACAAATAATATTGTTAGTAAAAGAAATTACATGCACAAGGCTAATACTACGACAGACACAGCACTCCCACGAAGCCTATACCCACCGTAAAGCAAGTCATAGCTCAACTACCTACTAACCTTATATCCTAATCTGTTACCTCCATACCCTCCTATCTAAGGACATGTCCACGATAAATTGAAGCTGCATCATATACGGTGTAATCACCTCACTTTTTGACTTACTTCTACCTCTCTTCATACTCAATATATCCCCAACCTCCAACACCTCCTTATTGGAGCATCTTCGCATATCTCTTCGCATGTCCAAACCATCTATCTCGTCTCCCTCATCTTGTCTACCACATAAATCATCCCCATTCTATCCTAAATATTATCATTCTTAATGTTATATCTCTTAGTATAACTACACATCCATCTCAACATCCTCATTTCCGCAGCTTGCATTTTCTAAACATGTGAGTTGTCGACTGGCTAAAACTTAGCTCCATATAACAAAGTTGGTTTAATCATCACTCTATAGAACTTACCCTTAAGATTTGGTGGAATCTTTTTATCACATGACTCGGGGACGAGCCTCCATTTCATCCATCGCGCACCAATATAATGTGTTGCATCATCATCATCTCCCAATTTCCTTGGATTAAAGACCCAAGATACTTGAAACTTGCTTTCTTGGGGATGGCCTATGAATAAAAACTTACTTCTACACCTACCTCACCAAATGCATCACTGAACTTGCACTAAGTATTTTGTTTTGGTCCTACTCAACCTGAACCCTATAGACTTCATGGTTTGTCTCCAAACCTCTAACGTAGCATTAACTCCACCGTAAATCTTATCAATCAGTACTATATCATCTGCAAATAACAGACCATGGCACCTCACCTTGGATATGGTGCATCAATTCATCATCACCAAGGCAAAATAACATGGTCAAGTGTTAATTCCTAGTGCAACCCCATCTTGACCGAGAAGTGTTTTGCGTCTCCTCCCACTATGCTTACTTGGGTCTTGGCTCCATCATGTCTTTCCTCACCCTGATGTAAGCTTCTAGCATACCTCTAGCCTGAAGACATCCCCATAGGACCTCTCTTGGGACTATCGTGAGTCTACTCTACATCACTAAACACCATATGCAGGTCTTTCTTCCCCTCCCTTTACTTCTCCACTGGTCTCTCCTCACAAGATGGATAGCTTCTATAGTAGAAAAAGAATGTAAAACATGCATGGAATAAACTATTAACTTGTGAAACTCCTAGCGTCCAAAACAGAAAGGAAAAGCCTAGCTACACTTGCAGCCACAGGCCCCATTTTCCAATTTCAACAGGAGAATACTTTTAGAACCAAAAATCACACAAGGAAGTTGTCCTAAAAGACCAACATTCTCCCGTAATATGGTTTTAAGTAATAACATAACACAATGGAAACAATCATCCTATCTGTCGTATTAACTATTGGAACTTGGAATTCACACTTAACAATTAATGTTTCACTTACATTAGTCTAGCCGTCGCCAAGAGTTCTCTTAGCTTGGTTAGAAACCTGTATGTTAGGGACTAAAAGAAATCGCAGATGTTCTGATGGTAGAAAAAAATCTACTGCAAAATAACCATGAAGACCGTGGATTCAATTTCAAGTAATTTAAAAAAAAAAAAATTGGAACATTGATAAAAAGTAGTTGTGAATTAAAATTTAATTATAGATATGCAGTTGAAACAACTGCTCCATGTACGATGAAGTCTTTTTGAATCATGTTAGCTAATGTTGATTTCATTCCATCATTTTCAGGCAACTTAAAATGAAATTTTATTTGTTAAATAATTTTATATATATTGGGATTTGATAAATCTTTTATATCTCTTAGAGATATAATCAATTAAAAAATATCCATACACACACAATGGAGTCCTAGGTCCCAAAGTGGACGTCATTCCTTCTTTATAGGGCAGCTTAAAGGGCATTTAAATATGTCACATAACTGAACTCTGTTCCAGTACTGATGCTATTATTGAGGCCTCGACAAGAAGAAATGACAAAGCACTTTAATCTCAATGACGGCGGTAGTAGAGCTGTTGCTGATTTAAGTGCTATCACTGTGTCTCTACACCGTGACGATGGTCATGCAGATGACATGGTAGTGAGATTCATTTTTATCTTTTTAATTTCTCTAGAAGATTTCTTAAATCAGTGTGCACTACTGACTTTTAGGATTTCTCACAGCAAAGGTTATAGTACTCTATATAAAGCCTTTTGTAGTTTATTTGAAGCGAAATGTCTACATAGTTATGATGAATTGAGAGAAAAAATAGACTTTAAAATTGATTATGCACTAACCCCAATGCCATGATGGGCAAAAGTAGAGCAATATATATTAGCACTGAAATGGAAAGCTGGAATGGTGGCTAATCAAGGTATATCACAAGTACATGGATGCAAGAATAAAAGCTTGAACAAAGGTTGTTGTCTGTTTGACAGGTTAGTGGCTCAATCTTTTAAAGTTTGGTTCCTTTTGTTCCATAGAGGGAAGAAAATTTTACACACGAAAAGAAGTCCTTTGCAAATATTATGAGAAATGGATGAAACTTGCGAGAATATGAAATCAGGAACTGGCTAAATACTCCTCAACTAGCTTAGTACGGTCGTTCATGACTCATAATCACTTTTCAATTTATAAGATCATGTTGTACTATTACTATAATATTATGACACATCACACAAGTAAGCTATAACCTGTTATTGTCCTTTTATTTAATTGTGTTAGTAAATAAGATTTTGGAACATAATGAGTCCTCTCATATCTGAAAAAACAGTTTTTAGTCTTGTCATAATCAAACTTCCGTTTATTGGGATTATGTGTAGTCTTAGTTTTAAGGCTGACAGAATTTAAAATAAAATTATTTTGCACAAGGTAGTTTTTATATTGAATGGTCTTTAGCAATGTGGTCAAGTAATACAATAACAGGAATGGTCTAATGGCTTCACCAAAAGTTCATCTTCTTTAGCATTAATTGTAAGAAAATATACCCCCCACAATTTTGGCATAATTGACGGAAGTACCATCATATTTTCTTGCATATTAGTTATTTTTAAGACCAGAACATATAGATATATCTAATGGGGTATATAAGATAGAAGTTGAAATTATTGAATCACCTATGAATGAAAATTTCTGTTGAATACTTCTATTGAGCAAGGGTTACCTACTTAGTACTCTACGAGTCTACATTAAGCGGCCCTTTTTTTAAGCCAAAATATTTGTGTACGTAGTGATGATAAATTTAGAGAAAAAATAGGCTTTAAAATTGGTTATGCACTCCTAATGACGGGATGGGCAAGAGCCAAGAGTAGAGCAATATCTATTAACATTGAAATTGGATACTAGATTGGTGGCAATTCATGTAGATCAAACAATGTGGACGTAATAATAAAAGCTAGAAGAGATTATCGCCGGCTTGATTATGGCTCAATGAATATGAGAAATGGACAATTTGAGTTATTTCATTCTTAGAAAAGGAAGAAGGCACCATAATATATGTACAATAGTTTAAAAAGGACAAATAATAGAACTATAAATATGCTCTCAGGCATGGCTATCAAGGCAAGTCAACTTAAAACCTAAAGTCGATTTCACTCTGTCTGGGGCCTACTCCGGCATCTTATGACCGAAACTTTTTCAATTGGGGGAAAAGTATATTCTACAATTCAGGATTCAAATCTTACGAAATCATTAGGTGTAAATACGGTGCGGAGAAACCTAGTATGAATGGATCAAGCGAAGTCGGAATTTAATGAGGGTGAAGATTAGCATTAAAGTCTTGAAGTGCTTAGTTTCAGTATTTATTGAAGCATTAAAGTAACAGGGAAAAGTAGTTCGGAAATGGAAATTAAAGGACCACTTCTCAGAATTTTGTTGCACTCTTAAATACCACGAGAATGGTAGATATGTCAGCTTTATTTCCATTCGAGATCTGAGCAAATCTGTCATTATTACTCCGGAATCTTCATACAAAGGAGGTTGGGGGAACATTGCACACAAATTAGCAAAGTTTATCCACGAGGCACCAGGAAAACAAAAAGCACAGAATAACAGTGAAAGACAACTTGGAACCTCTTTCAAAGAAGCCTTCAACAACAACAGATGAACGACGGAGAGGACGAAGAAGGCACAAATACAAGTTGTAGGTGATAGCATATAAATCCTGGGTGGAAGGTCGGCATCGGAGAAGGATCGGCTCAATAGATGTATTGTCGGAAAATTTAAGAACCCATTACAGGAGACTCCAATCTTGAATGGTGTAAGGAGATGGGTACGCAATACCTAGAAGTCAGCCACAGGTGTTAGTGTTTTCGCTATGAACGAAGGACAGTTCTTGTTTGAACTTCCTTCAAGATTTTCGATAGCGCACGTGATGTTGACAGTGTGGATCTAGAAGAAGATGAAGCTTAATATCGACTGGTGGAAGTCAACTACGAAAGTGTTGGCCAGCAGAAGTAAGGAGAGGAGAGACTGGGTCTGGATAAGACTTCTAGGGCTACCTTTGAGCATGTGGTACCAGAAAATATTCAAGCAGCTTGGAGATCAGTGTGGAGGATTTAATGAGACAGAAGAGGAGACATCTCTCAAAAATAACCTATACTAGATTCATATCAAGGTGAAGGGCAACAGAAAGATGGTACCGAAGTCGATAGAGGTGACCAGTGAAGGTTTTGTGAATATTATTCCGATCTGGTGTGAAGCTCTGCTGCCAATGAAAATAGAGGGGGAAAGTGAAGGTGCAGGTTATGGTTCAGAGGGTAATGAAGGGAGAACCCTTTTTAGTGAAGGATCTAACCTATGTTGCTCGGACTCTTCAAAAATGCCAACGGATGCGTGTCGGATTCGCCAAAAGTAGTGTATTTTTGGAGAATCCGAGACGGGTGCGGCATCAAAAGTGAAGAGTCCGTGCAACTAAGGATCTAACAGTCCTCAAATCAAACCACGTGCACGTGGGCACCTCGAAAATGAGGAGTTTTCAAATTGGAAGGCACGTGAGCAGAATTCAAAATGGAAAGGGTGACTATGTGTTGTAGTGGGCCAAGTCCTAAAAGGGGGTTAATTTGGGCCTTAGAACCTTGGAAGCAAAAGAGAAGACAGAAAGTTATTCTACTTCTGAAGCTCAGGAGATGGACATAGGAAACATCGAGATAATTGCAAACTTATCAACCCAGTACACACAATAAGCTTTGAGAAATTGGGAACTCAGGATAAGGAAGAACAACAAATTTTCCAGTTCGAACAAACCAAGGAGAGCTTGGTGGCTGTAGAGTCAACAGTTGTCGAGAGAGGGGAACTGAAGAGTATACAATTGAAGCTGCAAGGAGAGAACACCAACATTGTAGCAGAAGATGCAACTCCATTGAAGATTCAATTACCAACAGAACAAAATGCTTAAACACTAAGCACGCTTATTTGGATTCAACTAGACATCATCGTGTTGATACCAAATTTGGAGTTGATTTCAAAGGGTACGAGGAGAAGCCAAAAGGCAAAAGAACTTCTTATGAAGATAGATAATAACAAGCAAAAAAATAAAGAACAACAAGGGAGCAGTCAGTCATTAAAAAGAAAGAGGTAAATGAACTGAAAGGTTTAGAGCTGGATACTAATTTCATGAGTTATGGTACTAGAAGTAGGGAGGAAACTTGGCCATAAAAGAATAATGAAGTTATACAGAGTCTTGGAGCACAAGGCAACTGAATTGTGCTAGGAAAAAGGGAATGATCAAAAATATATTACATACCTGATAAGCTGATGAGGTTTGCTTCCAGGTGGTGAAGGTGGAGGGGGAAATCACAGATATAAGTGAGTCAATTATGTTCAGTTGGAGGAAAGTGGGACTAGAGGAGGTACAGTCAGTATGTGGGACAAAAGAGTACGGGAAGGAGTGCTCAGCAGTGTGGAAATGTATTCAGTGACTTGTAGTTTTTCTGGGAAGTGTCATGATTTCAATTGGCACCTTACAGGGTTTTATTCCCCAAATAATAGAAAGGAGAGTAAAGAGACTTGTTGGGAGATTGGGGCAGCTAGAGGCTAGTTTCAGGACCTTGTGATTGTGTAATCTGTTAAGGCGTCCAACACCGACAGACATGATCCAGAAAAGAAAAATTGCAACAGAATTAGTAAAGGAATGATAAACTGTCTGATTTTATTGAGGATATGGAGCCAGTGGATTTAGCATTGTTAGTGGGAGTAGTTCACTTGGAAGAAAGGTGACAGACACACAACAGCTAGACTAGATAGATTCTTATTTTCAGAAGAATGGGATACAAACTTCAGGAACATCAGACAGAATATCCTACACAGAGTGACTTTTGACCACTCACCTATAATGTTAATTGGATAGTAGAAAGTCATACTTCAAGTTTGAAAATTGACGGTTGGAAACAGAGGGTTTCAATGATAGAGCGCAAGTGTGGTGGGACTCTTTCACCTTTAGTGGAAAGGCAGACTACATTCTGGTGGCGAAACTAAGAGCTCTACAAGGGAAATAGAAGGAGTGGAGTAAGACTTCTCAAGGTAACTTGGGTATTCAGAAGCACAATGTTTTGAGACAGCTAACTCAACTAAAGGAGATTCAGGAACACAGAGCACTAAAGGAAGAAGAGATAGCCTCTATACTAGCACTCAATATGGAATTTGGAGACATAGCTAAAAGGGAAGAGACTATATGGAGAAAGAAATCCATGACAATATGGTTAAAGCAAGGGGATAGAAACACTAGGTTTTTCACAGAACTGCAAATACTCACAAAA
The DNA here is from genome assembly GCA_029582545.1 of Solanum lignicaule. NCBI lineage: Eukaryota > Viridiplantae > Streptophyta > Magnoliopsida > Solanales > Solanaceae > Solanum > Solanum lignicaule. The sequence goes on from JAJOOF010015701.1 coordinate 10,819, forward strand.
GAATTAACACAATTGACAAGCTAAAAGTTAGAGGGAAAATCTTGACTAAACCAGAAGAGGTGCAGGAGGAGATTGTTGCCTACTATGAGAAGTTATACTCTAAGTGAGAAGATTAAAGACCACAGCTAGATATGAGGAATTGCCCCATGATAGGAGAAGATGAAAACAATTTGATGATGGCACCATTTGAACAACAAGAGATCCTCGAGAACATAAAAGCATGTGCAGGTGACAAAACACCAGGGCTAGATGGGTTCTCCCTGGCATCCTTTAGTCATTGATAGGGAATTATCAGTCTAGAGTTGGTTGCAACAGTGCAAAACTTACATAGGTAGGATTTTTTTAAAGGAGACTCAATGCCACCTTTGTGGCTCTAATTCCTAAGAAGATAGGAGCTATGGAGTTCAAGACTTCAGACCTAGAATATGATAGGAGGGGTTTACAAGATCATTGCCAAGCTACTGGCAGAAAAATTGAAAAAAAGGCATACACCGACTAGTGGACAAACAGCAGACGACATTTATAAAAGGCAGATAAATCATGGATGCACTGCTGATAGAAAATGAGTGTGTGGCTGGAGTCCAGGCAAAGAAGTTAGTAGCCTGCTATTTTACGTAAGCTAGATAAACAGAAGGCATATGATCACCTGAATTGGAATTTTCTGATTCCCATGATGCAGAGGATGGGATTTGGAGCTACATGGATCAATTGGGTAAAATATTGCATTAGTACAGGTAATTCTCTTATTATTAATTAAGAGAACCTCAAGTAGTTTCTTTTCCTGCCAGAGGAGCTTGAGACAGGGTGACCCTCCATCCTATTTTCTCTTTATCCTAGCAATGGAAGGAACGACCAACATTATTCAAACAAAACCAAGGAAGAAAGGTTGGGTCAGAGGATTTCAGGTGGGCAACAGGGCAGCGAACAATGTGGAGATAAATCATCTGTAATATGCAGATGATACTTTAGTTTTTTGTGAAGAAGTGAGAGGACACATGTTGATCATGAGGGTAATATTCATCATATTTGAAGCAATTTCTGGGCTACACATCAATTGGGGGAAGAGCTTGATATATCCCGTCAATTATATATGTAGCGGAGGTGGAGAACTGGCAACAATTCTGGGAGGCAAAGTGGGTGAGCTTCCAACAATATCTTTAGGCATGCTTTTGGGTGCCAAAAGTAAATCTAGGAGAAGTTGGAATGGAAAGCATGAGAAGAAGTTAACTAACTGGAAAAGTCAATATCTTTCCTTGGGAGGAAGATTGACTTAGGTTAATAGTGTTTTACATGCATTACCTTCTAGCATGATGTCTGTTTTCCCAGCCTCAGACAGTGTGATAGAAGAGGATAGATGCATTAAGAAGGAATTCTTCTGGCAGGAAATGAAGATAAGAAAAAAAGATAAGAAAAAGTTTCATTTGGTTAGTATTTAAGTGGAGAAGGGTAGAGGCCAGGCCCATTATCCACAGAGTTTAGAAGGCTGTGATTGGTCCAAAGGGCGGATCACAGACGGATTTCTCGGTTATCAAAAAAAAGTTTCATTTGGTTAAACGGAGGGAGCTAACAAGAAGAAAAAAAAGGAGGTGTGGGTATTAGAGACATGAAAATGCACAACAAAAACATAATGATGAAATGACTACGGAAGTTTGTAACAATTGACAATATGCTCTGGGAGGAGGTTATTAATGAAAAATATGAAATGGAGGGTAAATGGATAATAATGATGGTGGTTACCCCCTATGGATGTAGCATTTGGAGATCCATCAGGAACCTTTGGCCACTAGTTTTAACTAGAACCAACTACAAAGTGGGAAATGGCATGGAAGTGTCCTTCTAGGAGGACAAATGGACTAGACAGGAACCTCTAAAATAACTCTATCCAGACATCCATACTTATGCCTTGACCAGCAGGCCACTGTGGCTGACATGTGCACAAGACATGGGTGGAATCTGCCGAAGGCATCTGAATGATTGGAAAATGGAGAAGATAGCAGCTTTCAACAACACAGCTGCCCATTTGAGTAATTTAACTGGGGCAGATGGCACAATAGTTTGGAAGATAGACAACAAGGGAATCTTCACTATCAACTCTGCATCTAGAGATCTAATGCTTCAACAATCAGGAGAAGAGATGGCCATGAAAAATGATATGGAAGGTAAAGATACCATACAAGGTGAACTGTTTTTCTGAGTTGCTGGCAAAGGAAGCAGCGTTGACACACAAAGATATGAAAGAAAAAAAAAAGAGGTCTCCAGCTTTGTCCTGGATGCTATTTATGTGGGGAACAAGCAGAGTCAACCATCTTTTTTACATTGCATGTCGACAGACCAGCTTTGGAGGACCTTCATCAGCTTAAGAAAGACCAAATGGGTAAAGCCAATGAATGTAGAAGGTATCTAAAATACTGGAACAGTGTGGGCAATGCAACAGAAAAGAAAGAGAGATGGAAGATTGTCCCAGTTATGATGGACACTGTGGAAAGAAAGAAATCAGAGATGTTCAGAGGGAAAGTAGAATAATTTACTGAAGTTCAAGATGAATTGTTTAGCTCTTTATTACTTTTGGTGTAAGCAGGAAGTGTTAGCACAAACAGACGACATTTTTCATGTTTTAGATTATTTGTAACAAAAAGTACAAATGGGAACTCAAAATTATAAGTTGTAATACTTATTTTTATTTGGGGGGGGTGGGGGGGGGGTGGCAAAAATTGTCCATCTCTCTATGGCGACATTTGAGCAATCTCATTTTCCGCCATATTCTCACTAATTAATGGTAACTCTCAAATCTTAGTTTCTTAATCATAAAAGGATAGAACTTTGAAATTTACAGAGATATATCACAACATCAATATTGGCTGACTTTGAATTACAACACAGTAGAAATATATGGCAGGCAAAAAAAATTCTGAATACATCTGTGGTAGCCTAGTAAGAGGGTGGCTAAAGTAGAATGTGAATGTTGTAGGGATTATAACTTTCAGAGGCTTAAAATATAAAAGTTATTTGAATCAACTTATCTCAATATCACTTAATTAGCAAAGTGATGATTGTTCTTAGATTGATTCCTCCAAATCATATATGCCCATCATGTTTCTGAAATGATCTTTTACGGATAGAATGAATTCGAAAAGGAAGCCAACTGAAAATATTTTGAGTAATTTAACATACATTCCTCCAAGTTTGCCATTGTCAAAATAAATTAGTTCAAGAGAAAGATCGTTTTTTTTAACTTGAATTAAGAGTTTGAAAGATAAACATTACTCTCCAATATTAACTGATTTAAAAGATATAACTTTTGATAAAATCCAAGTTGCAGAAATATTACATATCTAATGATGGCTACTTCCAAAAGAAACGTGTGTACTATAAAAAATATTTATGATTTCGTACAGATGACAAAAAGAGATGGGTTTACGATTTAATGATGACATAAATAAATGACAAATGAAGTTAGAAACATGTAAAAGAATTATTATTATGTTTCAATTTGATTTGAGAAATTAGCGGAAAAATAGTTAATTAAAATATATTCTTCGCTATATAGAATCATTGTTTCTTTTTAGGTTATTTTACCACACAATGTATGATTATGATATTTGATTTCTTTCAAAAGTTATTCAATGACTATGTGATTCATTTCCTTAGTTTGATAAAGTTTCTTTTGTTATATATATTGCACCGAAAACCATAATAATAACTGTGGTGTCCAAGTCAGCTTTCACGCAACTCGAATAATTCCACGGGATATCTGCCACCTCCCACCAACAACAGATTTCCAGCAACAACAGAAATGGGAAGAATCACCTAGTGTTTTTGCCACTAACTTACTCGGAAAGCAAACTACTTCCTAATGGAATTCTTCAGGTCCTAAAACAGCAGGCACCAACCAATTCGAGGTTGAAACACAGTAAAGTGATTAACACTATCTTTGTTTGTTTAGTTGGCTTCTTCAACCACTTTTCAGATGCATCGTTCGTTCGATTTTTCAAGGTAATAAATTTTCGATTATCAAAAAGGTGAAAAATACAATCTAACACACATAAAAAGAAGAAATTTTTCATAGCCAAAGAACAGAACATAAAAAGCAGGCAAAAGTGCAATACCTCAACAGGTTCAGGTTTTTTTTCAGATTCATTGGAACCCACAAAAGACTGAAGAGGAGCAGTGGTTGCATAGTAATCGTCATCATCTTCATCATCAACATCTGCCCAAGATTTCACCGTCAACGGCGCCGGAGCCCACAAAACTTCCGGCTCCTGTTCCTTCTTCGACGACCCTTTACTCTTCTCCTTATCAGATTTCTTCTTCTTCCTCAAAGTATCAAGCGCCGCAAATACATTGGAATTCTTCACCATCACAGACCCTTCTTTACTCCCCATCATCTAAACCAAGTAAACCCAATATTTCTTCTTCAATTTAGGGTTTGGAGAAGTTGTTGGATCAGCAGATAACAGAGAGTGAGAAAGAAGAATGGAGGTTTTATATATATATCAATATATTTTATAATTTTTATCAAAGAGTCACCAATTTTATGTATAATTGCGCAATTATGCAACATGATTTCTTAATTACCAAAAAAAAAAATATGTAGTATAACCTTTCCACAAACTATACAATTTACGCGGATTCAGAATTTGAATTAGTTCATTATCAAAAATTTATAATTATTTAGTAGATTTGTTAGAAAAGTATGAGCAAAAATGAATGGACTTTATATATTTGTAAATTAAAAAAAAAATTGTCACTTTGAACAAAGTGTAATATCTTCTATGTATTTGGTTTCAAAAATGGACGTAGAACTCAACTCACATGGTTCTTTAAATACAATATTTTTCTTTTTTGAATTATGCATGTGTGCTAAAAATAACTTCATTTAATAAATATTGATGATTAATTTCGAATCAAAAATATCAAATGAGTTATAATTAAATTCGGAATTAAAATTTATAAAGTTCAAATTACGAAAATCACCTATGTTTTTTGTCTAAGTTATCATACAAAAGATCATTTGCACTTCCTACCTGACTAATGATGTCTTATATGTTTGTCTTCACATATAGCAAACATAAAACTTATATTTGTATGTTATAGATATAGTTTACATAATTGCGCTCCATAGCAAATTTTATGTTTGCTATGGAGCTTTTGATTTGTATAATTCGCTAGATACATTCAATTTTATACAAATAGTTCAATTTTGTATAAATTCATTTATATATTGTAATTTGTCTAATAAGATCTGTATTTGTATAATTATAAGTGTATAGGACGAAAATATATGTATTTGTATTTGTATATACACTTTTCTCTCGCTTTATACAAACACAAACACATTTTATACCGAAATGTATAAAATGGCTAATTGTATACCGAATCATATGGCAAAAAAAGGGGATGTTTGCTACGAATTACAAATAAAATAAACTATGGCTATAACATTTAATTTGAATTAATAGTTTGTTATTTCATACAATTTTCCCCTTAAATTATGAGAACCTTTCTAAATAGGAAAACATTATAAGAATCAAAATAAGTGAACATTTTGAAGACTATTTAGTGATTTATTTTAAAATTTACAAATTTTATAGATTTGGCTTACCATATAAAAACTTGAGTTTAATACTATTTTGTCTGTTACTTTTTAATATCCGTTTATGATCGTTACTAGCAGTTATTTATTTCTCTTTCTTGTCGTTTTCGATGCGGTCATTGTCCGTTGTCCCTCAATTAACATCTCAAATTCAGAATCTACCCTTTTAGATTCTCCTATCTCTTCAAGTTTCCAAGCAAGTAGGTCTTCGTATGTTACCATTCTATTGTACCCTCCAAATTCAGCTAATTGAAGTAGACAAATTCTGATAGTAGCTAGAAGAGTCGTTTATAATGAGATGTCGGCTATGATTTTCAAGACATAAAACTACTATGAAGGCATGGTCAATTTGTGTAGAGACAACAATTATTGATCGATTTCTAAAATTAAGGCTCCAAATTAACAATAGTTAGGTCAACATTTGTAAAAAAATTATCTTACAACAACGATTAGTTAAAAGTTAAAAGTCTAGAGTATGTGATAATTTCAACATTTTATTAACCTTTAACAACAATAAAGATTTCAATGTGATGTTATAGAAGAGGGTGATTGATATTGAAGATTATCGAATTTGGCTGCAAAAATATACTCTTATGGGAGAAAATTATAATTGTTCAATATTGATGTCCTTACTAAGTTTGTCCTTTCACATGCACACACAGAATTATGCTAATAAATGAGAAAAATACATAATTATCCCATGAAATTTATATTCTTTTTTGAAGTAGACACTTTAAGTTTGTAAAAGTCATATTACGAAATTATTTCGAATCACAATAAATACACCATTTTAACAGCATCTGCAATCTCATTACCAGTGAGTGTGTCTCGCCCCAAATGAAACAATGTAATTTTATTTTTTCCTAGCCTTTTAATAAAGGGTTGGGTAAAACCCAGACCCGTTCAAAATCTTGACAAATTTCTTTTTTTATCTTAAACATTTTGTACATAAATCATGACGAAGAAGAACATTGTGATGGAGAATTTTAGAAACTCCATTGCAGATGTTTGTAGAACTTTAACAGTGACTGATAGAAGATGCTCCATTATTGGAGAGTTTCATAGTGGCAGCGCAAATGACATCTTCTTTGTTTATGGGTACACAAGAATGTGATCAAGTTAAGTAAGCAATACGGGCTCAATGTGATCAAAACCTTCTTCAAAGAAACAGGGAAAGAACGACGGATGCATCATATGACCTTCATCGATCTATCAGTTATCAAACACTAAATGGTACAAACATGCATTAGTCGTTGCAGTCCAAGGTGTATTCTTCAACTCATTCCTATTTGGCGTCACCAAAATTGGCTAATTAGATTGTTGGGTGCTTAGAGGATGAAGCAGTGAATTTGCAAACAGAGTTTTTTGATTGATATAGAGAAGAGACTTTTTGAGAACTCTGCCAACTCCAGAAGTTCATATGGCATCTCACGACGTTTATAGATCGAATTATTGGATTGACAGAAGATAAAAAATAAATGGATGTACATGGAGAGCTCTTCAATGGCCATCAATGGGGGGTTTGTGGAAGATGGAAATTGGTCTATTTAATAAAAATAAAAAAATTAAATTTGGTGACACCACATGGAACTAAAACACTGGTATAGGGGTTAATTCTTAGTACTGATTCACACGCCTCTCAAACGTGAAATTGCACATACTCTGAAAATGGGTTAAAAGGGTGTATTTATCATAGTTAAAAGTAGATTCGTAGGGTAATAGGTCTCTCGTAAACTGTAGGTGTCTACTTCAAAAAAAGGTATAAATTTCATGGCGTAATTATGTATTTTCTCGCTAATAAATAACTGATGCAGTGAAATTTTTCATTGAACTTGATATAGCCACAAAAATTAAATAGGTCAAATATGACTAACATGCAAGATAGATTTGTTGAAACCTTTGGATCATAGTGTGTGTGTTTGTACAAAAGAAAATAATCCACTAACATATATATATATATATATATAACCATTTATATTGGGCTAATTCTTTTGTTAGAAAAAGAAAATTTGAACTTTTATAAATTGAGGATCCAACAAATCACGATGTAGTTCGTTAGGAGATTTGAAGAGGGCTTGTTTAGGGGAGAATTAGTTCTCTCAATACTTTTATATTCTCTTTTATATTAGTAGATTGTTTATTTCGTTTCATATGTATGTAGATCAATAACAAAACTATGTTAAATTATTCTCTCTTTTCTCCTTTTCTCGATTTTTCATCGCTTAAGATTTACGTTTTAACTTTTGCTTGACATTTAACTATTCCGATCCTAGCAAAATCCGTCTATTTCACAAGAGACACCTATCTGTAAGGGGGTAGAATTGTGTTCACTCATATCCTCTTAAATCAGTATCCTCCACACAAAACTTTGTGCTGTTTCTAGAAATGCATGCGCATGACAATTGTCCGCTTCTACGTTACGTAACACAATTTCCTCGAAGAAACAGTATCAACTACCTCTATTTTGTTCTACATATATACATGACAACATTTTACATTACTTGAGAAAAACAATAGACATAAAACAGCATTCTTTATTAGTAATTAATTCATTATGAAAAAATACAAGAAAGGAAGAGGTTAGTGTTAGTTGACTCCAACTAATTCAATGATTAAGGCTGTGTTTATGAATTGTTTCAAGAAAATATTTTCAAAAACATATGACAGTTCTCAGTTTTGGCATGACTTTTTTAAAATGTAGAATGCAGTCAAGCTGAGCTTCCACATTCAATTAAACAATTCAATGAATTGTATAAAATATGGTATTTTTTTAACTATACAGATTGCCAATGTTAACCAAACATAGCATAAAATAATACAAACTTCTAATACCTTGTATTAACTATACAAAATTCAAATAATAACCAAACAAAGTATAAAATAATACAGATATTTATACCAGGATAATTTTTCCCTTGTTCTGGTAACCAAACGTTACAGCTTTCAAGTTTCAACTTATAGTGGTCCCAGCAACCTTACAGGGTATAATAACTACAATAAGCCACATCTGATGGAAGACAAGGGTAAAAAGATGCCTCAAAATGGAGTTGGTACCAAATTTGAACTTTTGAAACATTACAGTAGCGTTACCAGGGGTCGGCCCAACTTATCTAAAATACACGATTATTTGTCTTTCTACATCACACTTTGTCGTATGTCGCCATTGTTCACTATGCCACAAAAAATAGGAAAATCATAAGGAAGAAAATCAACACAAAGAATATCTTAATCATTAGCCACCGATTTGATGAGATGCTATTGAGGTACTTGAGCAGAGCCCCTTGTGCCCCTTCCACATTTGTTAGTGTGTCATCCATGTTCTCATCAATCCTGTGACAGAAACCAAGATATTACTTTACTGCTAAAAGAATTTGTTACCCACCCCCACCCCACTGTATCTTGATCAGAAGTCGTAACTAATGACTATATTGTGACTTGTGAGTATCAGTTTAATATCAACAATCAGGTAGAACAAGGTTTTACACCCTACAGACAACAGGAGAAGCAACAAACTTTAAGTGGAAGGCACCATTTTACAAGATTCTAAATACAAATAGCTCAAAGTACAAAAAACTTCCATCAACTTTCAGATTTTTCTCTAACCAATCTGGGGGTAAAAGCAGTAAACCTTACTTGCTGATTGCACAACAACAACATGCCCAGTGAGATCCCACTAGGTGGGGTCTGGGGAGGGTAAATTGTACGCAGACCTTGCCACTACCTCGTGGAGATACTTGCTGATTGCACAAACATCATATTTGTAGAACATTTATAACATCTAATGCAAATTTGACTTCAAATATTATCAATTATGTACAAATGATTTACTTGTAAATGAAAAGAAGTGTGCCAAGGCCAAGAATTACACTACATGTCACAATAGAAAGAGGCGTTAAATAAAATGTGATGGTGGGGTTCATTGAGAGTACACACATCACATTATATGTTAACCACAAGTAGATATGCATATCATGTTAATGACCCTTGAGGAACTTCAAAAGCTCAATTTAACAAAGAACTTACCAATTATTATTTTTAAGAACTGAGAAGAATTAGCCCGTTTCTTCCAACATAAACATGAAATAATATAAAAGACACTAGGTCTTCTAATCCCTCTAACTAGCAGATGGTGGATGCATGATCCGATCCCATATTGGAACGTTAATGTTTCTCAGTCCAAAAGTTCATGCAAAGGTTAAAAATCAACTTTTACCATGCAAAATAGGATATCAACAAGAGAAAGAGAAGACATCAAAGTATTGATCAGAGTGATCATCCAAAACTAGTGATTAGTTGATAGAAATTAACAAACAAAATATTCATCACTTGCCATCTCATATATTTAACTTTACGTCTTTACAACTAGGAGACTACATTGGTGCCAACTGGTTGTACAAAGATAACTATGAAAATGCGATGCATTGAAATCTCCTAAATCCTTCTATTATCATCACCATTATTATTATTATTATTATAATAAGAATTATTATTATT
>JAJOOF010015702.1:0-20291 GCA_029582545.1 Solanum lignicaule
ATTATGATATGATTCCTACAAAAATAATATGAAATATTTAAGTCCGTACGTTTGGAAATTTATATGAACATCTAAATTTTATGATATGTCTATAATCACAAAATTCATTAGTGAATCGATCTTTATTTTTTAAAGAAACTATACATGTAATGTGTGTGTTCAAAATTTACCACATAAACTAGAAAAGGGGTGTTGCTATTTGCTTTTAAGCATATTACAGATCTTATTCATAAGTTACCCTCGCGTTGATATACAAATTAAATCTCTAACTATAGTAAAGATTAAGATGTTAATTAGTTTAACAAATATAGAAAATTTAATATAGGAATAACAATGAATATTTACAATATGATTTCTACTAAATCAAGAGGCATTTGCAACAAGTTGATTTGTTGTACATAAGTAAATTATAAGCTGGATCTGAAATTTGGTAAAGTAGACTAAACTTGTTTTTGAACTCCATATTCATAAACTTCAAATAGAGTGTTCTCATCTTTTCTTTGCAAAAAGATAAGCAAATACAATTTTCACTTACAATTTTAAGATAATCAATTTTAAATAAAATAAAAAAATATTTAGAATTAATGATCTAACACCTGCTATGTCTATTCTTTTTCTTGTTATCCTTACTGGACTTGCTCACTTAGGCATGCATTTATAAATACTTCATACATGTATATAATAGAGACCTGTTCATTAAAACATTAATTAAATTTTTTTTTACAGAATATATCCCTCATCACTAAGGGGACGTAAATCTAGGTCATTATTAACAACAACATTTTTATATATTCTTCCGTGTTTAGATATATTAGTATGTCTAAAAAATCTCCTTCGTGAAAATCCGACTAATCGATAAATGTTTTGCAACCATGTTTATGTAGACTTAAATAAAGAGAGGAGGGCAATTTTTCACTTCTCTACATTAATTAAGTTTGACTTCAATTCATTTTTTTTAAAAAAAAATTGTAGACCCCCCCCCCCCCCACCTAAATATTTCAATCACGGACGCATGGACAGAATCAATGTTAGTTATGAAATAAGTAGCGTAGACAAGTGAATTTTTACCCTTCTTTAGTTTCAATTCCTTTTTTTAAATATAATTTTCTTAACTTTTATTTCACCTTTTAGTAGATTTTACTTGAAAAAATTGAAAATAACAAAAAGTATCGTGTTTTTTTAATGCGTTATTTTGCGAGGAAAAAAAGGCATAGTACATAAACATGACCCTTAACTTAGCTTCAGCGGACAACTATTACCTCCAACTTTTAGTGTTAAAAAGTAGGCACTTAAACTTGTATAAAATTGAACAAGTAGACACATGTGTCCTTCATGGCATAATAACCATAGAACGCGATGTAGGACACAAAATTGTCATGTAGGACGAATATGTCTATTTGTTCAATTATATTCAAGTTTTAGTGCCTACTTGTGCAAATCCAAAGTTAAAGGCCATAGTTGACAGTCAATGCCATGTCAAGGGTCATATTTTTGTATTATGCCAAAAAGAAATTACAAAAACTATGTTTTGTGAGTCTCTTATATTTAATATTTAGGTAGTATTTAATTGTCGGTTATTTTTTTACAAAAAATAATCAAAAGATCGAGCACGATGACATGGTACCACATGGTAAATTTCATCTAATTTTTATCAAAAACATATTTATGGGAGGGGGTGATATTTTACTCTTCCTCCCCAAACTTTTTGATCTTATCCAACATTTGTAAGGACATTTTAGAAAGATAAGACCCCCAACAAATATATCACATTACACCCTAAACCTAGAATATAAACAAAGGTATAATATACAAATTTGTTCTTCAACTTGGCTTCAGCTTATGCCCTCAAACTTTGGGTGTCCACTAGCAGACACATAAACATGTATAAAATTGAGCAAATAGACACATTCATCTTACGTGTCATCCTACAAGAAAATTTTGTGTGCTACCTGAGGCCTACATGTATTATACCATGTAGGACGTGTGTGTGTCTATTTGTTCAATTTGATACTGTCACAACCCGAGCCTACACCCTGGACATGGCCGGCACTCGAGAATCATTGTTTGCCCTCAAGCGAACCATCATCCTTGCAGACTACAAGCGGAAGACTAACTCAAGCATACATAAGCTTAAAAGTGAATAAGATTCATTAAACTCCAATAATCAACTTTAAAAAGTTTGAACAATACTCAATAGATAAACTCAGAGTTTGTAAAAAGAACTCAAAAGAAGGTAAATATTCAACTTTGTCTATCTATGAAGCCTCTAATATTACAGAAGGATATCGGGATAAGACCCACGACATATCAAAACTACTAACTGTGAGATAAAGGTAAAGTCCTGGAATCTATGTAAGAAGGCTCACCAAAGCTGACTAGAATATCCCATGACCTCAACGAAACGCATGTTGATGATCCTGAATACCTGTATTTGCATTATGAAATGATGCAGACCAAATGGCATCAGTACATGGGATATACAAGCATGTAAGGGGAACTCTGAAACATAAGTAGAAGCTCGAACTTATACTAAGGAAGGCATACTCACCTCGTCTCAATTCAATATGACTCAAGAATACTCAACTCGACTCAAGGATACTCAACTCATGACTAGTAGGAAATCTTTGGCTTTCCATCTACCTACCTACAAATTACCTTCACCTTCAATTTCATGACTTAAGTACTATATACTCACTTACTGCCATTATCGCTCAAATAGTTTTATCATCTTCTGAATACCATAGGGTTTCCCTCCTTCAAAATTCATAAGCTTAGCTTGGGTCTATTACCTCATGAATACTCAACTCTCTGGTTCCACACATATATTTAGTCTTCTCTAACACGATGGCACATCGACATCAACTCTATTCTTGTTAAAAGTATACTTTATCTCCTCCTGACTAGTAACTATTTATCTTCCTTTTATCAAAAACTCTCTACAACATTACTATTCCTTATTCTACTCATAAAGGAACTCATCACTTATAACTGACTTGGTGCATGATTGCAATAACATAATTTTTCACATCACTATCTCCCTATTATAGATTTTTATACATCTGCATGCTTTTCTCTTAATTTAAGGACACTCTTTACTACTACTACTACTCATAATGTCATAATTCATAGTATCTTTTAGGGTGAAAACATAACCCAAGCTCTAAACATACTTCCTCATAAGGATCTCAGTTGAACCAAGGCTTAGAGAAGAGAGTACAACTCGCTTTAGCTCAAATGCACGATTTACATGAAGACGAGTGCATCCTTTCGAATCTCCACTGTTAAACTCACTCAGAGGCTTCTCTCAATCCCCTCTACAGTCTCATGACTTACTCAAGACTTTTGCTAAGAGCAACTCATCGATAAAGAACTAACTTTGCTTTTCAACCACCTCTAGTATGAGAGGTAGTCGAATAGATCTGAGAAACGCAAAAGTTTGAATAAGGTCCTTATGACACAGTTCTACTGCACGATTTGGAGTATGAAAGAAGGGAAACTTTTCTTAAATGTCTATAGTCCCTCATTTATAGAAGTGGGGCCCTCAAAACCATAAATAAGATCCTACTAACACGGCTTCATAGACACCGTAGGACACTTGAACTCTTCACTCTGATACCAAGTTTGTCACGAGCTAAGCCTACACCCTGGATGTGGCGTGCACTCGAGAACCATTGTTGGCTCTTAAACAAACCCTCATTCTTGCTGACTACAAGCGGAAGACTAACTGAAGCACACATAAGCTTAAAACTTTATTATATTCATTAAACTCAAACACTCAACTTTAAAAAGTCTAAACAATACTCAATAGATAAACTCAGAGTTTGTACAAACCACAAAAAAGAAGGTAAATACTGAAAACTACTCACCTCTGTCTCTTTATGAAGCTTCTACTATTATAAAAGGATATCGGGACAAGAACCACGGCATCTCAAAACTACTAACTGTGAGCTAAAGGTGAAGTCCTGCGGAATGTTAAAAGGCTCACCAAAGCTAACTTGAATATAACATGACCTTAACGAAATGCCTGTTGATGATCTTAAATACATATATCTGCATCATAAAACTATGCATGCAAAATGGCGTCAGTACATAGAATGTACGAGCATGTAAGGGGAACTCTACAACATAAGTATAAGCTTGAACTAATAATAAGGAAGACATACTCACCACCTCTCAACTTAAATATGACTCAAGAATACTCAACTCTACCTAAGAATACTCAACTCGACTCAAGGATACTCAACTCAAACTAAAGATACATAATTCAAAATGAAAACAACAAATAAAGAAGCTATATACATGAAACCTTTAAAAAAAACAGGTAATAACTCAAATGTATATGAAAATACAATAATAAACTGATTACACTTATTTGGGAGATTCTCTAACTGACAACCATCACTATGAGCTATGTGATGATACTGCGTCTTGCTGACGCTGCCATAACTCTCCTATACCTTGACGGAGTATAGGACATCCTCAACTAAGTGGACCCACTAAGCTATGCTAAAAATCATTAAGGAATCATCTAAAAAGTATGACACTTTACCCATGTTGGCATACATGGTTTATGGGGCTGTGAGTTGTCCGAATTCTCCCCCATATCGATGCTCTATTCTACTCACAATAATATAACTCATGCTCATATGTTTAAAAACATTTCCTCTTCCTCAAACTTTGAGATTATTACTCAAAGGGTTCACTTAAAAGAGATAGTGTTCAAAACTCCTCATGAACTCATTTGAAAATCAAAATTTCCTCTCATTTTAAATGTAAAAATATTTACTCTTGGAAATACTTAGTTCCCTTATATTCATTTTGAAAAATTAAACTTTTCTATCCTCATCCTCATACTTATTTACTCAAGTCTTTAAACAGATTATAAATAATTGAAAATTACTTCTCAAAATAAAGTTCATACTGAATTATGAATGTGAACGACTCAATTCAAGGATTTATAGAACTCAATACTGGGAACTCAATAAGTTAAAAACTCAAGGACTCAATGACACTTCTCATCTCAAGAATGCTCAACTCATAGGGTTCATGCGGAATTTATAGGCATGGCCGACTCAACTCAAGGACCTATGTGTATAACATATGGTAATCCCATAATTATGAAATATAGTTTCAAAAAGGTTAGGACCTCAATACTCAAGAACTTAGAACTCGAAGATACTCCTCCTCCCAAGAACACTCCATTCATAGAGTTCATGCGGAAATTATGGACATGAACAACTTCATTCAAGGGTCTAAATGACAACATAGAACTCATGTGTACAACTCTTCTCATTCTCATACTTGCTTCCTCAAAACTTAGCTCAAATCGATAGTTGATCTCAAAGGGGTTCACAATCTGACTCAAAGGCTCTCTTGAACGTTACTCTCAACCTAATCTTGAATTTGAAATATGTGTTCAAGAATCATCATTAGGATGTAAGGTCTCTCAATAATTAGATGGGTATAGATAGTTGATAATAAGAAATGAGTAAAGACACAGACTGGGGAGCAAGAGCGCGACATGGAGAATAATTACAATATTTGGTCATCAAATAAATTTTGGGATAGTGGAGTCCACGTCCTCTCCGCGATGCGAAGAGAGGGGTACTTTTCTGGGGACTGAATTTTTAAAAGACCTCTGCGACGCGGAGCTTGGAACCTATTTTTACCTGGTCATTTCTTTTTCTCCAAAACTCTATTCAAGTTATACCCATTGCAAATCTAATGTCAAAATTCACAAATTCTTATAACCAATAACAATTTAAGCAAAACCCACAGAAGGAAAAATCATTTGACTCAACTCATTCGCAACCCTCACCTCAAGAACTTAAAACAACACTCCATTACCAATTAAATTCAAGAACTTCTTAAGAACTCAACGATTCAACATCAAGAATGAATTCATGGGTAAAAGATTACATGATTCGCGTGAGGGCAAAAAACCCAACACTATGGAAGCTTACATACCTTAATTTGGCGAAACAAAACCTCGATTAGCAAGAAAACGTGGCGAACGCTTGAACTCCTCCTAGTTTTCTTCTCTTGAACTCCTCTCAAAATACTAAGTGTTATTTTGAATTATGAAAACTGATCTAAGTCAGTTTAGACACCTAAAATATTACCAAAAATGTTTGAAGCTAATTGGGTAAGGAAAAGACAAAAATACCCCTCATTAATATGGGTAAATTTCCTTAACCGGATAGGCTGAACTCAAACTAGCATATATCCCTTATTTGAACTCAGAATTTCGCAAACTCGGTGGCACCGAAAAGAGGACTCAGAGTCCTTCGATTTGATACCTAATGGGCCACCTAACTCATTATGTGCTAAAATTTATGGTCGTTTGAATTCGATCCAAAATTGAAAAGAAGTTACGGATGACTTGAATGAATTTCTTTTTAGTTCTTTTTGGAACTCGAGGTTCTACATCTATTGACCTTAACACCTATAAAAATTTAAATTCCTCGATAAAATATTACTCACAACAAAGAATGGTTCGAGTCTTAGCTCAAAAAATTTCAAGGTTTTACAGATACATGTTTATGTACATACTTGTACACACATAAAATTGAAAGACATACATGACAAATGAATCTAGGGGTGTCAAATGGGTGGGTTGGTTGAAATGGGAGATATTAAAACAGGTTGAAAAAGAAATTGGTTGGGTCATGACCTGCTCAAGTTTACTTGGGGCTCAAATGGGCAAAAAACGGGTTTGGTCATGACTGCCCAATTTGACCCGCTTAATTTCAATAATTTTAACATATTGTTATTTAACTTTAATAACCACCATGTGAATTTCAACTCAAGAAAATTAAAAAAAGAAGAAGTCATCAATAGATAGATAAATCCTAGAATTAAGATATAAAATAAATAGTAATTCATACTTTTAACATAGAAACACACATTATATCAATGGAAATAAAGAGTCTTAGCACGAGTTGAAATTGAAGATTAAATTGGGCTCAATTGAAGATAAATTTTTTAATGGGTTAAGATTGAATGAGTTGAGATTTAACCCAATTCAAATTATCTTGAGCCCAACTCATAAAATTATTGGCAGGTTGGACAAGTTATCTATATTTGGGCTCATTTTAACACCCTAGATGTATCAAACTAAAAAGCATAAACCTAATCTATTTAGACCTAGGGAGAAGCAGCCGAAACAGGCACAACAACAATTCATCAACCACAATTCACTTGTTTCCTAATATCTTACCATTGAATATCAAAGAAAGCTTTCTTCACTACCATTTGTAGCTATTTTGATCATAAAAAACACACCATTTCTTAAATGTCATGAAAAAAGTCATTTAACTCTATCTAATTCACCACAAACTAACACAACAACACCTTAATAAGATCTAAACGGAGGTATAATCGAATTGGCGAAGTGTTTTGGTCGAGCTCCGATCAAAATCTTGTTTGGTTTTCAAGTTTAGATGGCGAGTTTTCTGGAGATTCTTATTAATACAGTGAAGAAAGTTTTACTCCGTTGAGGTTAATTACTTCTCACCTTTTTATTTCATTTTTTTTAGTTGCTTTCATGGCTAGTGTTTATCAGATATGTCCACGAGTTTGATTTAGATAATTTTAGTGTTTAAAGGTTCATTCTTGAATTACAATTCTTATTTTGTTTTTTATTTTTCAGTCTCAGCATGTGAAATCATTTTTTAATTGATCCATTTGATATTAACTTCTTAAAACTTGTCAGATTATATATGTGCTCCAGTGCGGAAAAATTGATAAGAGTATATAATTTTTAGGAATGCAAACTTAAAGGATAACAGTGAAAAATAGATCAAATGCTATTGGCCGATTGGGAAAGAGTCTTAATCATTCAATATTCAGATCTATAGACAAGATCTTAGTCATTCGGATTCAAATGTTTAATCTTAATGATAACAAATGAAGCCTAAATTGGTGAGTTGTACAAAATTTACTAGGGCCAATATTGCATGAGCTAATAAAAGAAATAATTAAATAATAAATGAGGAAGATATAAAACCAAGATAAGACCTTCGATAAAATGCAGCCAACAAAATTAAATTTGATACATGCAAAGAATGTATGGAGGCCAATGGTTTGCTCCTTCTAATTTCCATATCACACAAAAGAATTGGGCTGCATTCGAAAACATGTTTTTCTAATTCAGATCTTTTGATATTATAGATAACATAGAAATAATTAGTTTTAAAGTTGTACAGATTAGTGATTACGAGTGGGAAAAGTTATAGTGACCTTTCGCCATAATTCAGGTACCTATGTCCTATTCATACTATAACGTCTGATAACTTTCTGTTGGGCGTATATACCAAAAATTACAATTGAAAAAACTGTACAAAAAATATATAAATAATACTCAGGCTGAGACACAAATATTCTTTCTCTAATTTAAGGAGATTCAAGACCATTGCGGCATAATCTACACCTATCCAACAGTATATCTCTTAACATGTCCCCTCCATAATAGAACATCCCAATAACGTCGTACAACTTAAGTAACTTCGAATTTGCTGAAGAGTCCAAAACTGCACCAATATAACACCTTCATTTAGCATATATATATAATTTATGGGATATTCAAGATCTTCATGATCTTTATAAATATCTAAGAGTTTATGAGATTTATTTTTTTTAGATCAGTTTTCAAGAGAGTATAATACCCTTCACATAGGCATGAATTAGGGTATAGGGTTGTGTATCCTCCAAGAACCCTAAGTGAAACTAATAAACACACTTTCTAGAGTCTCAACTCAAATTGAACACGTCTTGTAGAGTCCCATAAAATTTCGATGTTTACAACTACATTTTGAAAATAAAAATACACCAGTTCATTAAAAATAGTAAGATAAAGAAAACATACAATCAATTTTTAGTAATAAACACACCATTATACCGATAAACTTACTTGATAGCATTTGACCTCTCAACTTGGAATTGAAGTCTTTTAGCAAGTGAATAGAACCCCATCACAACTTTCATTGTTGTTTTATCCTTGTATACCTATCTCTACATTACCTTGTTTTGGTTATAGTTCAAAATAATCAAATGTTTGTCCAGTTCCGAAAGTTCATTAGTTAACCATGAAGTTGACGGAGCCAGTGCTAGCATATCTAGCGTATATAAAGCATGTATATTATATGTCTATTCAAGTGGTAAAAGATCACCTTGAATAACACGTTGTCCTAATACAATTTACTCTGTATTCAATTTCTTTAGTTGTTTTAGTTACATACAATTAGCAAGAGACTAGTTAATTAGATGGAAATTCAGGTATTAGCCATAAAGGACAAACACCAAGTTGAATTATGATTAAGCGGCATCAAAGTTTAATCTACATAAACTATTGACATGTGTAAGAAATAGTTTTAATTCATCTTCAATCTCAGAAAACAAAAGCAGAAAACGTTTTGCAAGTATTATTTGATAAACAGAAGAAGCCATGATAGAAGGTACTACACAAGCTTCCTCCCTCAATTTCTTCATCCATGAAAAACTAATTCAATCATCATTCCCATCTTCCTCGTCAACCTCAAATAGTAACTTGTAAGAAAAGGAATCTTTATAGGGATTGGAAAAAGACATCGAAAGGTGACTATTTGCTTTAAAGAGGCATCTAAATAAGGACTGAAAAAGATCTTTATCTGGTATGGAGGAATACCATAAGAGCAATGAAGCTTATCACAAGGAAGTAGCTGATGGGGACTCTGAAGAAGAGGAATATTACAAGTTACTGTCAAGGTTGATGAGGAAGACGGGGATGATGATTCAAGAAGTTTTTAATGAATGAATAAATTGGAGAGGTAGCTTGTGTAATACCTTATATACATGCCTTCTTCTTTTTACTGTACAATACTTGCACAAAAAATTAATTTTATTTTCATAGATTTAATATGAAATTAAATAGTTTCTTGATTGCGGTCAATAATTTATGTACAATTTACTTTGATGCTGCTTAATCCTAATTCAACTAGGTATTTGTCCATCATGTCTAATATGTGGATTTCCATATAATTAATTCATCTCTAACTAGTTGTGTATAAATACTATGGATATAGAAATAGAATACACAATATAGTGTATTAGGAGAAAATGGTTATTCAGAGTGAATTTATATGTAAAGTTATGAAAGTCTTGCCTAACCAGAAAACAAAATGTGTAGAATTATTTAACCTTACAAAAGAAGTCATGTGTGAAGTTTTTGCACAATTTTATAATATGGATTGTCGCCTTTGAAGTTTAACAAAAGGCAACGTTTGTTCTTCTTGAGACCATCTTATTCACTTCCACTCTTAGCTTCTTCGTCCTTCTCTGCAACAAACTTTATATAAGTATTATAAGTACTATACAACCAGATTCCTACATAAATGTGATGGAATATTTAAGGCTACAAATTTTAAAGGATTTATGACCATACAAATGTCATGGCATGTTTATAATCATTAATTGTCAACAATGATCTACATTTCTTTTTTAATACATGTGCCTATTCAAACTTTATAATATAAATTAAACCAGAGGTTATTACTTGTTTTAAGGCAGTTTAAAGATCTTATTTATAAGTTATAGATGCATTGGTATACAAGTCTCTAACTACACTAAAGATCAAGTTTGTTAATTAGTTTAACAAATATGCAAACTTGATGTTAGCCGTGTTTGGACATAATTTGAAAGAAGTGGTTTGAATCATATTGATTTGAAGTTTAAGTTTTTTTTGGACATGCAATTCGAATTTCTTAAGTTATATTCTTTTTCTTCAGAAATATAAAAACCCCATAATTTTGAAAATATTCAAATTTATCTCAATTCATATGCAGTATTACTAAATGAGAAATAGATCGGAATATCCTAAGGTCCTACATTGATAAATTGCATACATGATGACACCTTCTCTAGATTAGGCTTTTCATAGTAAATTGCATGATTTGAATAGGGAAGATCAATGCTTTCTTCCTCAATGTCCCCTTTTGTAGCTCTCTTTGATTTCCTTACAGAAGGTTAAATCTCCTCTTTAGAGCTGTTAAGTTTCTCAAAAAAAAAGTTTCCTCTCACCAATAATGTTTCTACAACATTTGTGTGTATGGTTGCATACATAACAATGATTTTTCACTGAGAAAAAATAGCAAAATGTTGCATTTCTTCCGTTGGTGATGCATCACAAATCATGACCACTTTTGTTCACATATGAAGTAATTCGTGGACTTTTCTCTCAGTATCTTTTCTTCCCAAGACATTCAACTTCATCTGTTCTCAGTAAGCAAGTGTTGCTCAACATTATCTTGTTTTCTTTGATTAAACAAGACAACACTTGCAGAAAAATCAAATTTAGGAAATGAATCTCTTGAGTTGGAATTGTAATTCTTATTAGGGCCTATTTGTACATGTAACACTGTTTTATAAAATAAAAAAAAATTCTCAAAAGTTTTTATTTTCAAAACTAGGGGTAGGATAATGGGAAATGGGATATGATTATAAACTAGTGAATTAAATCCTTACTAAAAAGGTGAAAATTTAAGTAACCAATCAAACGAGTTTACTAAGATTTCCCTTAAAATATTATTTAGTTATACATAAGTTTCAAGTAAAGTTTCAATCGAATCTATGTCCAAATGCTTTAGACTTCAAGAATCGGAAAAAATAAACAAAGAGAGATTGATAAACTTACCATTTTAATGATAAAAACTTCTATAGATTGTAAAAGCTTGCATAAAACCAGAGGCTTATTGGAATTCATTAACTTTTCTTTTTTTTTAGTTTTGCAAGAGGAAATAATAGAAATAAAAAAGGAAATTTGTGAGTTGCTCTATTGTTTAAACAACTTATATTTCTTTTTCTTGTGTTTCCACATTAAACTTTCACACTTAGGCATACATATATATAGATACTAAACCCTTCTTGGGGAAGATTTGAAATAGTCTAAGTAGAAAATATTTTATGAATTCTGAGATAACTTTTAAATTAATATAAATTACAATCATTAATTTTGATAAGAGAGGGTGGTAGGTTGTAAATTTCACCTGACACATGCAAGTTCTGTGTGACTTATTTAATTTCACTACTTAGTGGAGGCAGGTTGTAAATTTCACGTGATCTATATGTTGTGGAGGTCATCACATTGGAAAATAAATAGAAAATGTTTTATAAATTCTTAGATAACTTTTAAATTAATATAAATACAACACATTAATTTTGACAAGAAAAAGTGGTAGGTTGTAAATTTCACGTGAAACACGCAAGTTCTGTGAGACTTATTTAATTAACCAATTTAGTGGAGGTAGATTGTAAATTTCACGTGACACGCGCAAGTTGTGGAGGTCATCAAAAAACCCATTAATAGAATCGTCAGGAAAAAAAATTATATAGTGGAGATTCACCCAATAATAGAATGTCCACTATATAATTTATTTTTGTGAAGACTCTATTATTGGGGTTTGTGATGACCTCCACAACTTGCGCATGTCACGTGAAATTAACAATCTGCCTCCACTAAATTGTGAAATTAAATAAGTCTCACAGAACTTTGGTGTGTCATGTGAAATTTACAATCTACAACTTTTGTTGTCAAAATTAATGTGTCGTATTAATATTAATTTAAAAATTATCTCGGAATTTACAAAATGTTTTCTATTTAATTTCAAATGTGATGACCTGTGCAACTTGCGGGTCACATGAAATTTACAACCTGCCTCCACTAAGTAGTGAAATTTAATAAGTCACACAGAACTTGCATGTGTCACGTGAATTTTACAACATGCCACCTTTTCTTGTCAAAATTAATGTTTTGTATTTTATTTTAATTTAAAAGTTATCTTGAAATTCATCAAAATATTTTCTACTTAGAATATTCCAAATCTTCTTCAGAGAATTGTTTAATGTCTATCTATCCATATATATATATATATATATATATGCCTAAGTCTGAAAGTTTAGTGTGGAAACAAAAAAAAAGAAATATAAGTTGTTGTTGAAACAATAGAGAAACTCAGAAATTTCCTTTCTGATTTCTATTATTTCCTCTTACAAAACCAAAAAAATAGAAAAAAAGTTAATGAATCCCAATAAGCTTTTGGTGTTTTGAATGATTTTACAGTCTAGAGAAGCCTTTAAGAATAAAATGGTAGGTTTGTCAATCTCTCTTCATTTACATTTTCCGGTTCATGAAGTCTAAAGCATTTGGACATAGATTTTATTGTAACTTATTTGAAAAATAATGTATAACCAAATAATATTTTAAAAGAAATCTTAGTAACTTAGTTGGTTGGTTACATGAACTTTCACCTTTTTAGTAAGAATTCAATTCCATACTTCATAATCATATCCCATTTCCCAATCTACTATCCCTAATTTTGAAAATAAAAACTTTTGAGAAAATTTTGTATGGGTTCTTTTACAAAGAGGGGGATATTTTTCCAAAACCTCTAAGTTCCAAGCCAAAAGGCCAATACATCTAAAGGCTAATAAATGTTATTAACTAGCCTATATACAACAAAAGATGGTGAATGACCACTTGAAATAATAATTTTGCAGTGACCCTTCTTAAGAAATCATAGTGGCTCAAAGAACCAACCTAAGTGTTTTATAGCCCTTATTTTGAGTAAAATAAAAATGTCAGAAGATACCAGTAAACAAAAATCTTGACACATGAAAAGAACCAATGTAAGGTTATATCTAGACATTATTCAACACTTGTTGAAATTTCTGTAGGAGAAGCACTTTGTGACGACCGAAAAAAAGGACGTGATGACACTTGTTTATTCCCACCAAGGCAAGTCAGCCTCAACCCAACGAAAGTGAAAGAAATGCAGAAATAGTAAAGTAAGAACAAGACATAAAGTGTTACGTGTATTGTTACTGAAAAACTTACAAGATAACAAAAAATACAAGATTACAATTGAAAATAAAATTGAAGAAATAAATCTCTTCAGACTAAGGCGCGGATATCTCACCCTCTTTAAGGAGATTCAGGCCCACTGTAGCAAATGTTTTCACCGGTCCAGCAATAGTCCTCTTTACTTGTCCCCTCCAAGATACAACAACCTAATCACAAAATATAACTCAACAACTCTAGACAAGAGTTGTGTGTCCCAAACCAAATGAAGTCCTCCACTATTTATACTAGAAGAAGTCTTCCTAGCAATGAATAGGAAGATAATGATGTAGTACATAGTGAAGATAAATAGCCTTAGGAGTTACATAGGTTACAAGGATAATGGAGGAGTATAGAGTACATCTTTCAAAGTTAATACCCTTCCAGAAGTAAAACACAATTCGACATCTCCCGTTCCAAGCACTTGAGTTTTGTGAGAATCACCAAGCATGATGGTTTTGGGCTCCTCAAAATGAGTATATTTTTTAACCAGTCTTTGTCATAACAGACATGACGGTTTGTACCAGAATCAGCCCACCATCCATCAACACTCTCAACCATGTTTATGTCAGTAATCACCACCACAAAAGGTTCCTCTGTAACGTTTGCCTGAGGGTTAGGACAACGTTTTTGAAATCTGAAAATCGAGCAATATGCCCACTCTTTCCACAAACAAAGCATGGTCCTTTCTTTTGAACTTGTTGATTTTCTGCTTGGTTATTTCCATCATTATTTTTCTTGGGAGATCTACCATTATTTTTCTTGAATTTTTTCTTCTTAGGCTTCAAAGAAATATTTTTGTGAGTTTCAGGAGTAGCATTATTTGAAGTAATTAAATTTACCTTCGTTGTGATGTTGCTCTCTTCTGTTTGTAAAAGTGCATCTTGGCCCCTTGCCTCTTCACCATCTTACTTTTCCACTTTCTCATGATGAGAAATAAGTTCATCATCATCCATGGAGGTGTCATCAACTTTATTAGGATTCTTCTCAGTTAACACATAAGAAACATTAAGAAGACTTAAGTAGAAAAGTACTTTACCCTTCCATATTTTGAAATGGTTACCGTTGAACCGAAATGGCTTGTCCATCTTGACATCCGCGGTTTTTTTAATT
This sequence comes from Solanum lignicaule, assembly GCA_029582545.1. Lineage (NCBI taxonomy): Eukaryota > Viridiplantae > Streptophyta > Magnoliopsida > Solanales > Solanaceae > Solanum > Solanum lignicaule. The sequence goes on from JAJOOF010015702.1 coordinate 14,984, forward strand.
GCTGTCATTCTGATTCTCCTTAAAATTGTTAGTGAAAACTTACAAGAAAACAAAAAATACAAGATTACAATTGAAAATAAAAATGAAGAAATAAATCTCTACAGGCTGAGGCACGGACATCTCGCTCTCTCTAAGGAGATTCAAGCCCACTGCAACAAATGTTTTCACCGGTCCAGCAGTAATCCTCTTGACTTGTCCCCTCCAGGATACAACAACCTAATCACAAAATATAACTCAACAACTCTAGACAAGAGTTGAGTCCAAAGCTCCACAATAAGAACACCTCCCTTCTACTAATAAGAACTCTCTTTTTGACAAACTTTATGCACTCTATATTTTTCTTGTATGTTGTGTGTCCCAAACCAAATGAAGTCCTCCACTATTTATACTAAAAGAAGTCCTCCTAGCAATGAATAGGAAGATAATGATGTAGTAAATAGTGAAGATAAATGGCCTTAGGAGTTACATAGGTTACAAGGATAATGGAGGAATTAATAGTGAGAATAAAGGGACACAAAACCACCAACGGCTTGTGAGTTGTTGCACCAAAGAAATCTGTAACATATGCACTAACTCCAATGGAAGTAATGCAAAATAATACTAATGCAACAATTATGATGTGCAACGGCAGCAAACTGAAAACCACTAATGGTTGGCAGTAAAATGGTTTGCAGCAACATCTATACTTAAGTTTTAGCCAATTACTATTAAAATGCTAATAAACCAACAATCTCCCACTCATTTTAATATTAGATAAGAGTGTCTATCAGCTGAAGGAAGACTACTATACATAATGAAGGTGTACTCTGCATTGAACCTCTACTTAGTGAAACAGTAATTTTTACTCCAGAGTCGTAGTTGTCTCAGACTTGAACTATGACTGCTTAAGGGAAATAAAATATCACTGCTCACACATAATAATCAAGGTGTTGATATGAGTTTTAAAGCCAGCACGTTATTGTCATGTGCTATCCTGGTTTCATGAGTGCTTTTGAGAATAAGCCCAATTCTCATAGGAAGCGACCTACTTCCACACTCACATTGGTGAAATCTGTCGAGAGTGCTCCTGTAAGCATAACACTCCACCCATAAGGGCTACAGATAATCATTAATAGTTTTTATCAACTCAACCTTCACAAATTACTACAGGAAACAATGCACTCACATCATAGGGAGGAAATAAAAAGATAGTGCATTTTTTTCACAACAAGTCATCATATGATTAGTTTTTCCCTTTGAACCTGGTTATAGGATCTCTAGTCCTAGGTTGGGTTTCCTCATATATGACTCAAGGATCTATAGGCTTCAATCACATCCCCCTCGACGTGCTCCAAACCTTTCTCTTGTTAAGGCCTTAGTAAGAGGATCTGCAAGATTATCACAAGATTTGACATAATCAACATTAATGGTACCATTTGTCAAATAGGATCTTACATTACTATGTTTCCTCCTTATAGGTCTGGATTTATCATTGTACTAATGGTTTTGAACTCTACCTATTGCAGCGATGCTATCACAATGAATTAAAATAGGAGGAATTGGTTTTTCAAAATAAGGTATTTGAAACAACAAATCTCTTAACCAATTTGCTTCCTCACTAGCTGAAGCTAAAGCAATTAGTTCAGCCTCCATGGTAGAGTTAGCAATTATAGTTTGCTTTTTTTATCTCCAACAAATAGCACCACCACTTAAAGTAAAGACATAACCAGTGGTAGAACACGAATCACCTAATAAGGTGTTCCAATCTGCATCACAAAAGCCTTCAAGTACAACAGGATATTTTTTATAGAATAAACCACAATTTTTTGTTCCAATTAAATATCTCATAGCTCTTGTTGTAAGCATGCCAATGTTCATTACCTGGCTTGCTTGTAAACCTGACAAGTACTCCTACTACATATGCAATATCAGGCCTAGTGCAATCAGTCACATATCTCAAACTTCCGATTATGCTAGCATATTCCTTTAGATTTATTACATCATTTTCACTTTCAACAGGAAATAAGTGAACACTTGAATCAAAAGGAGTAGCAACATGCTTGAAATCAAAAAGTTATATTTTTTCAAAATTTTCTCAACATAATGTGACTGGTCAAGGAAAATTCCCTCACATGTTCTTGTTATTTTTATTCCAAGAATAAAATTTGCCTCAGCAAGATCTTTCATATCAAAATGGCTTCTAAGAACATTTTTAGCTTCATCAATAACATTCATGTTTGAGCCAAAGATCAATAAATCATCATAACAAATAGGCAAATAATCACATGTGAATTATTCCAAGACATATATTATATGCACTTATCACACTCATTTGTTTTAAAACCATTTTCAATCATGCAGGAATCAAATTTTTCATGCCATTGCTTAGGTGTCTGTTTCAAGCCATATAGGGATTTAGTAAGTCTACATACTTTGCTTTCTTGGCCTGCTCCAACAAAAGACTCGGGTTGATCCATATAAATTACATCATTTAGGTCTCCATTTAAAAAAAACAGTTTTTACATCCATTTGATAAATTTGCAAATAAAAAATTGCAGCCATAGCAATTAAAAGTCTTATGGATATAATTCTTGTTACCGGTGAAAAAGTATCAAAAAACTCTAGGCCTTCTAGTTGTTTAAAACCTTTTGCAACTAGTCTAGCCTTGTATTTATCAATAGATCCATCCGGTTTTAACTTTTTTCTTAGGACCCATTTGCAACCAATAGTTTTACAACCCAGTGGTAAATCAACTAACTTCCAAGTTTTATTAGAAATTAGTGATTACATTTCATCATTTACAGCCTCTTTCCAAAATATAGAATCATATGAAGATAATGCTTCTTTTAAAGTGAGAGGGTCATCTCCAACATTAAACACATAAAAATCAGGACCAAAATCTCTTTCTACTCTAGTTCTTTTACTTCTTCTTAACTCAAAATCATCAATTTCTTTATTTTTTAAAGTAGAAGTAGAAGAACTAGGTAGTGGCAAAATATTTTGTTCAATCCTTTGACCCCCACTATTTTTAGAATCAAAAGGGAATTTATTTTCATGAAAAATAGCATCACCCAATTCTATAACAATATTCTCTTCAAGATTAAAAAATCTATAGGCTGTACTATTTGAAGCATAACCAAGAAAAGCACAAGTAGTAACTTTCTTACCCAATTTTGTAATCTTGGGATCCATTAGCCTCACAAAGGCTAGACAACCCCAAACTCTTAGATATCCCAAACTTGGCTCGTAACCTTTCCACAATTCAAAAGCTGTCAATTTAGACTTTTTATGAGGCACGCGATTCAACACATAACAAGCAGTTAAAATAGCTTCACCCCAAAAATTTAAAGGTGCATGTGACTCAATAAGCATGACATTAGTCAATTCAACTAAAGTTCTATTTTTCCTTTCTACTACTCCATTAGATGAAGGAGAGTAAGGAGGAGTAGTTTCATGAATTATTCCCAATGATCTAACAAAAGAATTAAACTCATTTGACTCATATTCACGGCCTCTATCACTTCTAATTCTTTTTATTTTTCTTCCAAACTGATTTTCAACCTCATGGAGATAAGTTTTAAAATTTTCAAAAGCATCACTTTTATTTTTCATCAAGTAAACATATGTAAACTTAGAAAAATCATCAATGAGTGATAAAATATCTATTACCTCCGCGAGTTAAAATTCCACCAAGTTCACAAATATTAGTATGAACTAATTCTAATAAATCAGTTTTTCTTTCAACTTGAAAATGAGGCCTTTTAGTGATTTTGGCTTTACTACAAGCCTCACACTTTTCAAAATTCTTTTTAATCATTGGGATTAATCCTAAACTACTCATGATTCCAACATAACGATCATTAATATGAAATAAACGAGCATGCCAAAAATTAGTAGAAGAAAGCATATAAATAGAAGTAGAAGCTTTATTCACTTCTACATTCAATTTGAACATCCCATTACAAGCATACCCTTTCCCACAAAAATATCTTTCTTCACAATTACATTTTGATCAGATTCAATAATCTATTTAAAGCCTGCTTTATTAAGAAGAAAACTAGACATCAAATTTTTTCTCATGGAAGGAGTATAGAGTACATCTTTCAAAGTTAATACCCTTCCAGAAGTAAAACACAATTCGACATCTCCCATTCCAAGCACTTGAGTTTTGTGAGAATCACCAAGTATGATGGTTTTGGGCTCCTCAAAATGAGTATATTTTTTAAACAAGTATTTTCATAACATACATGATGGTTTGCACCAGAATCAACCCACCATCCATCAACACTCTCAACCATGTTTATGTCGGTAATCACCGCCACAAAAGGTTCTTCGGTAATGTTTGCCTGAGGGTTAGGACCACATTTCCGGAAATTGCAAAATCGAGCAATATGCCCACTCTTGCCACAAACAGAGCATGGTCCTTTATCTTGAACTTGTTGATTTTCTGCTTGGTTATTTTCACCATTATTTTTCTTGGTAGGTCTACCATTATTTTTCTTGAATTTTTTCTTCTTAGGCTTCAAAGAAGTATTTTTGTAAGTTTCAAGAGTAACATTATTTGAACTAATTAAATTTACCTTCGTTGTGATGTTGCTCTCTTCTATTTGTAAAAGTGCATATTGGCCCCTTGCCTCTTCACCATCGTACTTTTCCACTTTCTGATAATGAGAAATAAGTTCATCATCATCCATGGAGGTGTCATCAACTTTATTAGGATTCTTCTCAGTTAACACATAAGAAACATTGAGAAGACTTAAGTAGAAAAGTACTTTACCCTTCCATCTTTTGAAATGGTTACCATTAAACCAAAATGGCTTGTTAAGGTCTCCCATCTTGACATCCGCGGTTTTTTCAATTGTAGTCATTTTGATTCTCCTTAAAATTGTTAGTGAAAAACTTACAAGATTACAATTGAAAATAAAAATGAAGAAATAAATCTCTTCAGGCTGAGGCGCGGATATCTCGCTCTTTTTAAGGAGATTCAAGCTCACTGCAACAAATATTTTCACCGGTCCAACAGTAATCCTCTTGATTTGTCCCCTCCAGGATACAACAGCCTAATCACAAAATATAACTCAACAAATCTAGACAAGAGTTGAGTCCAAAGCTCCACAATAAAAACACCTCCCTTCAACTAATAAGAACTCTCTTTTTGACAAACTTTATGGACTCTATATTTTTCTTGTATGTTGTGTGTCCCAAACCAAATGAAGTCCTCCACTATTTATACTAGAAGAAGTCTTCCTAGCAATGAAAAGGAAGATAATTATGTAGTAAATAGTGAAGATAAATGGCATTAGGAGTTACATAAGTTACAAGGATAGTG
>JAJOOF010015703.1:0-12282 GCA_029582545.1 Solanum lignicaule
TACCTCCCTAGACTATTTAATACCGTATTTTTTACCCCCTGAACTATTTAATAGTGTATTTTAAAGGTATATATGTGCCCACGTGGACACATTACTATTTATAATTTTGCATTATTTTTTATGTCCACGTGGATAAATATATATGTTTAAAATACGGTATTAAATAGTCTAGGGAGGTAATAGGTCCTCATGAAAGTTTAGTATCGCAACAACAAATCCGACCAAAATTGGGGTATTTTTCAGACCCTTATCCCTAAATTAAACAACCAAACTGACAATTAATTTTATGATCCACAAATTTTAAAATGAAAAAAAAGTACTAAAAGAAAAAAAAAAAAGGAATTATCAACATATTAGCATGATTATGCTGGTAGTAGGGAATAATAATGATCAACTTAATAGCCTTATTGATGATAGTTTATAATCTATTATACTAATACCATGTTGTTCTAGTTAATTATTAATTAATATAGAGAAAAAGAGAATTATTTCAAAAAGTAAATAGATTAGGGAAAAAGGTAAAAAAAAGAAAGAAGATCTACAACCTAATTCAAAAGCTGTGATGTTTCTTTTTAAAAAAGGCAATTTGTGAAATAATTAAAAACAATTATAAGAAAAAATAAATAAACTAAATATTTATGTAAAATTTGATACCTTACATAAAATTCATGTATGTAAAAAATATTCGATCACATAAAAAAGCTAAAATACTATTATTCAAACTCTTGTTCAGTTAATAATACTGAAAAAGTGGATAAAGCAATGGATAAAGATACAACTAATGCATATTTTATATCATGCATAAACATATTCTATATAAATAAACAATCTTATTAAATATATAAATATTATAAGTTAAAGAAATTACCCAAAAGGACAAAATGAGTGATGAGTAGTCATGTGCTTTGATGATTTCAACTCAATTATTAATTACCAAATCAACTTAATTTATATTTTTGCCAATGCTTTTGCATGTCTTTTTATTGCCTCAAACATGTTGGCTTCTATAGTTTTCTTGATTATTCAATGACTTTTTTTTAATTAAACTATACTTTGTTACATCCTCTTTGAGGATAATATATAACCAATTAAGAAGAGTTGTGGTGGTAGTAAGTGGATTTTTATTCCTAATTAGAGATTTTAGATTCGAGTTCTGGTTATGAAATCACTTTTGTTAAAATATTTAATACCGCCCCCCTCCCTCCCATGTGAAACTTTCCAACATAAATATGAATTTAGTCATGCCCCAATACAAGTATCGGACACCAGAAATGGAGATTAAAAAACTTGACCATCAAAAGTGTGATTGAGTGCTCTCTGAACTTCTTTAGAAATGGAGATCAACTTCTTGAAAGGAAACATTTTACCCTCTTAATTGATTTATTCAACGAATTCAAATTAGTCGGATAAATAGAGTTCGAAAACCTAGTGACTACTAAAAATATTATATTAGATTAACTAAATTATTTTGTATGAGAAGTAGCATGTGGAGGGGAAAATTAAAGAAAGTTATTCACTTTTTAAATTATTTTTTAATAAAGAAGGATGCTTTTTTGTTGTTCTTGCAAGTAATTTTAATTATTCATGATTCTTGCCATTTTACTTTCTTTTTTTTTGGGTTATTAATGATTATTGTTGTTTGTTTTATGTGGCTTGGTCCATGTGCTAGCTTAAGTTGTGAGGAAATTACATTTATAATATATTTTTCCACCATATAAATAAACATATAAATTTTGATATCTAATTATTAAAAATTGACACTATAGTACTAAGCGGAAAATATGACTTCAACTAATTATCTCAAAATTGAGACTTTTCTCTCTTCTATACCAAGTCTATCAAGTTATTCTTTACAAATCGAAAAAAAATAAATTAGTTGATATGTCGAATATGAATAATATATGAAGATGAATTTTAAGTTTAATTCAAAAAATTAATTCACGAAATGAAATTATCCAAAATCATAAAAAAGAAACAAAAGTCTCTTTAAAGTCGTTATGATATAACTTAACATCCTCCACCGACCCCCCCCCCCCTCCCTCTTGCATGCCTAGAACAACCGACTAAAGATTGACAATATAATATGAATTTCAAATATCAGATAAACTAAGAATTAGAATATGACTGACTCTAATATCATGAAGCACCCATAATCATAAAAAAAAAAACCTTGTATATTAGTTCTCTACCAATATAAGATACTTTAATGTCGTCACACGTCCAAATCTCTAGCGTGTGAATAACATATATCATGAAAATATTGAAAAACTCAATAATGGAAGGATCTCTCTTTGATATTGTGTGAAAATATGGACTTGATGCTAACTCAAATTAAAGTTAGCTCATGAAGCGAGAATTATCTAATGTCATATAAATAAGAAAATTAACAATTATGATCCCTCATTCATTTATAAATTCAAATGTTGATCCTTTAGATATATGACTGACACATTTATCCTTCAAATAATTAGAATATAACAGTAGAAAGTAAAATCAAATATTCAGTAATTCTTCCCACTTAATCACATCATCATTGTATCTTCCAAATTAAGTTTCTAGTTTTTAATAAAATTGATTATTTATGATGATGAATTAATTAATTTTGATTACCAATCCATATATAGAATAATCATAAAGAAACATACCAGAATGTCTACATTATTAACCAAGAACAAATAATTGTTTACTGATAACTAAATTTTCTTTTTCAACAACTTTTTAATAATTTGCAAGTTCTTGTAAATGCAAAGCTAGATAATTAGCACTTTATAATTACCATGGTAAATATTAAAAGGACTAACAAATAAAGAAACAAACTGTCACTTTTCTTATGAGAAAAAACATAGCAATAATCAGTCTTTTTCTGCTTAATTATATACTTTATAAAAGTTTTAAATAAAATTTGATAATTTAAATTTCTTGAAGGTTCTCAATTGGGCTGTGTTACTATGGGCCGGATAGGAAATTGGCCCAAACCCGAAGGTTTAACATATCTCGCAGAAAATCCCAAGTTGGCTACGTCACGTCCACACTTACTATTTCGGAAACTCAAGAAAAAAGACAATAACAATAAATATATATCTTCTGATTTACTGCCAAAATCATTCAGAAAACCCATGCTTTATGTTATTAATGTACAATGAACCCATAGCAAAAGAACAACAAATTGCCAATTTGTTCTTTTGTCCAAAAAAAGACTAGGCTTGTTGTCCACAATTTGTATGATTAACACATATCATATGTAAAGTGCCTTTCAATTGATAAAGTGGGATTTTTGTCCCCTTTCTTGATAGGCCTATTTGTCAATATATTCACCCTCATGGTATCCGTGACATTCATGACGAAGGGCGGGCCGATAAGGAATCAGTTAAAAAGAAGGAATGATCGACTTTTAAGTTGAAAAGCTTTTGAAGAAGAGGTTCACAATGCATGCACGTTTTTGAACTTAATAATGACGTAAGTCAAGGGATATTTCATGAGGTTTTTGAACCAAAAAGGGCAATATATAGTATGGACTTGAATCGTGACAATATAATTTTAGTTTGTACCATATGCTAAAAATATGATTCAAATCTCTAATAAAAATTATGTAATTTTAGAGTTTTTTTTAGGTATGAAACTTTAGATTAAAAGGCACATTGGAAAACATTTGGTCCAAAGCCATGATTGTTAATGGTTCAAAACTTACATATTAACCATTTTAATGATTGCATATAACTTGAAATTTAAAATTGTACTTTAATTTCCCTAAAAAAGAAAGATATGCTTTTCCTTTTTGGTCAAAAGGGCAAAATGTAGTCACTCAAAGGAAAGTAATTTTTTTCCTTTTGCTTTTAAACTTGAAAGAGTAAATGAAGAATTTGACCCATATTATATATAAGAAGTTGAAAAGGGTGGTGTATACGTAAATTTACTTTTAATTTTAAAAGGTAGATAGTTTATTTCTGATAGATCCTCAACTAAAGTAAATGATTTGAGATATACAACAATAATAACAATAGCATATTAGTCCAATCCCATAAGTAGAGTCTGAAAAGAGTGACGTGTACACAACTTTACTCATATTTTAAAAAAGATAAAGAAACTATTTTCGATGTTAGAAAAATGATTAGTCAACTAATAAATGATGATGTTAATTTGAGAAAGATGGAGTCATCATTCAGTGAGGTCAACAAACATTGAATTGATTTTGTCCAAATTTAAAATTGGTAAAATGTCATAATGTTTTAAGTAACAAAATGATCTTTAATCCAAAAAGGGAAAATGAGTTGATAAGAATTTCCCTATAAGAAAAACAGAAAGATCTTTAAACCAAAAGAGGAAAATAATTTTAATTTTCAACCCACTATAAATATGTATGAAAAAAAGTTGTCAGAATAGAACTCAAAATTATTTGAGGAAAAAATGATGTCCATCACTAAGCATTTGATTTTCTTCACTGTACTTATTTTTGTCATCTTTCCTGCTCATGAATGTAAGTATGATTAAAAAAAGTTAATTCTTCATTATGCCTTTGAAATTAGAATTAGCTACGAATTTTGTTGTTAAATTGCTAGCTAGTTGCTGACATAATTATGTTATGATAATATGTCGCTATATAGGATTAGCAACAAACTTTACTGTTTAGCCACAAAATTTGTATGATGCTGATTCTTGTCTTTCTAGTAGGGTTGCCTAATATATAGCAAGATAAAATTAGTGTTTTATTTTATTTATTCGCTCGGTATCTGGTATTAGTATTCGGTCATTAAAAGGAACAATACTCCTTACTGGACTTATTTCATATCTATATATACAAAGTTAAATCTTTTGGCTTCTTGATTTCTTTACTTCTTTATACCATAAATTTCTTAAACGAAAATTTTGGTTCCGCCACCGATAACCTAATTAAAGCTTAAACACAATTTCTGATTGAGATTAGTAAATAAAATGAAATTAACTCTGCTTTAATTATGTTGGCTTGTTTTTTTTATTTGTCTCTCATCTTAATAATCTTTTTTTTTGTTTTAATTAATTTTATCTTATATTTTAATGTAGGTAAAGAAGTATTTGATAAATTGAGTATCAAATATGGGAGAAAAGATGGGAGACTTATTAATATTGGCAAGTGTTTCCAATTCACAATTAACCAATGGTGTTGTGATTCAACTACACCAGTAAAGTGTTATGATTCAATGGATCAATGCAAACAAAATTGTCCCCCATGGCCTACTACTCATAATTAGGATAAATTAATTAACAAATCCTCTTCTAAGAGTTTTGTTAAACATCTTATGAAGCTTCATATATGAAATAAATAAGTTCTTGAGTTATTGCATAATTTCATTTTTAGTTCCTGTGCTATTCGATTAAGTATATCTAACTTTTAATTAATCAATTGTTTTGTATTGATCCCTAAACTAATCATACTAACGAAATTAAATAAAACTTAACAGAATTCTTAAATGGAAAATTGAAAAACTTTGTCATACCATTTAGGCATAAAATTGTCCATATGGAAGCATACGAGAGCTAACCTTAGTGAAAAATTCTAGAGTTATGAAGAGATTTTGAGAAGACTATAGAATATCCAAGAGAGTTCTTGGAAGGCCTAGAAGACTCTAGGCCTCTATAGAATTTTAGAAGTAGGGGGCGTATTTGTAAATATGTATGGACTTGTGTTACAATTTTTATTTACATCTTAGCCCCTAGGTGTGTAGTATAAATAGAGGAGCATTCATTTGTAACTCAACCAAAAAGAAGCAAACAAATTTTCAAGCAATACAAAAACCTTCTTACAAATTTTCTTGTGTCTTTCTTCATTCTCTTAGCGGTCTAATTCGAAGAAACTTATTAGAGCTTACAAAATTGTGAAAGAATCGTGAGAATCATGGTAAAGTGATATCCCGTTAAAATCTCTTCGAAGCTTTTCCCCTAAATAAACAAATAATATGAAGATGCACACCATTGTGTTGTCATTTTGCCAAAAGAAACATACACAACCTTTTTAATGACATATACATATACCTCTTGTATAAAAATGATCTCGGAAATTCATTACCTCGTCTAATAAGATATTTTGTGATTTAAGATCAATCACACAACCGCACATGCATGTGTACGACAAATGTAACACATATGTTGTTGATTTTTTTGATCTAACTCAAATTTAAATGTGGAGCAAAGAAAATACAACAGGTAAGCAAACACACATTCATAAAGTCTAGACAACATAAATCATGTAAGAAATACCTTTCATTCTGTGTACAAACTTCCTCATGATATCCACATTTCATAACAAAGAAACACGTTTTTGTATTGATTAGTTCTGCAGTACTTTTATGATGTTCTCATATGATATGTTTACCAAAACATTCACGTTGCTCTGCACAAAGAAATTTTCACTTTGATATTACTGTAGCCACTTAAAGATACAAAAGAAATTATTGTATTACCGTGTTTCTGTCCGTTGACAACCCTTTGGAAACTTTAGATGTGCAACCATTGATGTTCAAGCCCAAACACTTTGTACACATCTCATTGAGATCCCGAAACTTGGACTCCTTTTGTTTCTTCTGTTAAAGTTATAATTAACAATCCCGGATTTTGAACGACTGTGGCAGTAAAATTTAGGGCTAATCAAAATTTAGAGCTATTAGTATGAGTATAATATTCTCTGTAGCTAACGGATAGAGTATAAAAATAAAATGGGTATTACAATAAAGTTAAAGAATTCAATCAAAATGTTAAGTTTATCTTCACATTACAATGGATATTACCATTGAAAAAGCTGATAGTATGGCGATTCTTTAAGAAAAAATTCACAAACACGCTTAATGTGGAGGAATGTTGAAAAAAAAAAGAAGAGTAAATCGCTCATTAGGCAGCGAGAAAAAAGAAGAGAAAATCGCGGATCGTGTAGTGAGATGATAATTTTTATTTAAAATAATAAAAAAAAACGTCGTTTAGCAATAGTTAAATCACAACGAAATATCCCTTTTGGTTAAACCAAAATTTAAATGGCCCTTTATACATTTTAAAGGAAAAAAATGGCCCTTTTATGTCCAAACTCCGCAATAAAGGGTCTAAACTTGAATCACAACACCATTTATTTATTGTGTACTGGAAACACTTGCCAAGGTCAATAAGTCTACCATCTTTGATACTCAATTTATCAATTTAAAATATAAGAAAAGTGATTATTAAGATGAGAGACAGAAAATAAACAAACCAATTAAATCGGAGTTAATTTCGTTTTAATTACTACCAAAAATTATGGTGAGATAGTTCAGTCGTGTTATTAAAGACACCTCGTTGCGTGATTATGGAGTTGCTCTTTGATACTATACTTCCCCGTCCAACAAGAGTTGCCCACTATACTAAAATAGTTGTCCAATGTAGAAAATTAAAACATAATTTACCTTTTATGTCTATTTTACCCTTACTATTAAATATTATTTATCATCCAATACATTTTTCAAAGCATTAAATTTAATAAAGTCGAAGGATAATATAGCAATATTACTCTATTATTTATTGATTCTTAAGGAGTGTGCTAAGTCAATAGTGGACAACTATTGTTAGACAGAGGGAGTATTTAATTTGGGAATGACACAATGAAAATTTCAGAATTTAAAACTTGACTTGGCTAATGTCATCTAGCACCGCCTTTCCATCTATTCTAACCTTTATAGACAGATTTACCAAATACTTATTACTGGCGGGGTGGCAAATATCCCGTGAAATAAGTCGAGATGTGTGCAAGCTAGCCCGAGAACCACAATTTGTATAAAAAAGAGAGAGATAAAAGTAGAGGATATCTTCAATAGTTAGCTTTACTGATTTAGAACATCTTCATAGGGTGGTATATTCAGTCAAATACATTCTTCTCTACAAGTACCTTAGAGTTCAGTTCATACAAGTGAAAGCAGCTAAGAGGCTAGTGCTTATTCTATTCTGCCTCGTTTTCATCTCTTTTTTGTTTCTTCATCCTCGCTTGCATCAATTTCAAAGCATATACAACGTCCTTCATAGTTGGCCTCTTGTCTGGATGATCGAGATTCAGGCAGAGGAATGCCAGAAGTGTGATCTCAAATGCATTTGAATAATCAACTTCTTCGAAGCACTCATGAACCAAATATCTTTCACCACGTTTAGCCTCATCTATAACAATCCAATCCAGCTGATAAGGACCTCGACAGATAAACTCATTCTTGGCTATCAGCTTTAGAAGTAGAATGCCAAATACATAAACATCAGATTTCATTGATCGTTTACCTGTATCCATCCAGAAAATATAAGTACAGAACTGCATTTAGTAGAGAAATTACAACAATAACAGCATACCCAATGTAATCCCACGAGTGGGGTATAAGGGAGGATAGAGTGTAAGCAGACATTACCCCTACTCCAAGGAGGTAGAGAGGTTGTTTCTGATAAACCTTCGGCTCAAGTAAAGCAATTCAATATGTAAAAAATACTATGCCATATGTAACAACAAATATGATGAAAATTCTCCACAAAGGGAAAGCTCAAGGAGCCATAATTCTTAATTTGGACGTATCCACACTAGCTCTTTCCTGTTTCAGTCAAATACATAAAAATATGAGGGTCATTGCACCTCACTAGCTCTTAAGTTATCTCGTCGTATCTAAACCAGTGAGACATCAAAGTTCGACGTATACATTCTTATTCCCCACCTCCAGGTGAAGGTCAAGAAAAATCATCAAATGAATGAGATGTCCAAAGGAGGGCTCAATTAATAGAAATCACAGAAGAAAGTAGTATCTTTTGGCATCAGAAATCAATAATGCACAAAAGCAGGTACAAGAAAATAGCAAAGAATGGAAGATAGCCTCTCTTTTTCCCTCTTGGAAACATGTTCACAGTTTCTTTTCTTTTTTCCCAACGACCTCCCTATCAGACCCTCCAAGTCCATTTTCAGTCCTAACAAACATATCGTAATATTCTTCTTTAGTAACTTACTTTTCTGATAGTGGGTTTCTGTTTCTTCACATGTGCAGCATCTCTTTAAATCCTCTACTATTTGCATGATATCCCCTGTGCTTCTTCAGCTTCTCCAACGAGAGCCAACTGTTTGACTTGGAGAGTAACTTATGCCTAGGATACAGTGACTGGACACGTAAGACAAGCTATCAGTCAGATATTGAAGACACAAGTTCAGAAAATTCTCAGTGATACAGATTGGTCAAAAGAAGGAAGAGCTTTATCACTCGGATAAGTGGCAGCACAAACATTTTGGCTTCAGATATGATTTCGGCTTTGATTATTCCCACGGGCTACTGAGGCTTAAGGAAATCAATCAATCCCTAATTACAATAGAAGCAAATTACGCTACCTATTATACATACATATATTCTAGAATATTCACAATGATTCTAACACTCCCCTCAAGCTGGTGCATAAAAATTCTATGTACCAAGCTTGCTACATATATAACTTGTACTCCGGCTAGGGACTTTTCATGGCTAGTCATTTGACTATTTGGGTTTATCTCAATCATGTAGGTCTTCTATCATAGTTTCATAACTAACCATGGTCTCTATCTGGCATATATTCCAATTAGAGAATAACAAAGAGAAGAACGCAAAGAAATGGAAAAAAGTTGTGAGTTTTAATTGATGAAACCTAGACCTCAAACAAACAGTGTTGCATCATGTAATACAGAGAAAACTATACGAAAAAACTTAAATCTAGAGCGTGAAATTATCAGAGGTCAGAGCAAACATGCCTTTCCAAATCTCTGGAGCATCCGAGCCAACACGAACATTTACAGGAATATTAGAATCTTCGTTCACATGATTTGATACGTACCCAAAGTCAAATACTTTTATGTTTACTTCCTGCAAACCAAACCAATGTGATAATAACACATGAAAATCTTGAGATATCTAAAGGATATAAAAGTCAAGACGACGACCAACTGTTCATCAAACTCACCTCATCTATCATAATGCATGAAGCAGTAACACAACCAACTGCAGTCCCCTTATCATGCAACCATGAGAAGAGATCTGCAAGTTGGGTTACCACTTTCATCCGATCATTCCACCCAAAGTCATCTGAGACGAGAAAAAGAAAATATAAAGAATGTGCTAAAAAGCACACAAAAGTCGGAGAGAAGCACACAATAGTACCCGATAGAAGCACATCCGACAACAGTACACTGGTGAATTTTGCATCGTAGACAACTGCAAGCCTCGTATCAAAACAATACCTATACAACTTCACCAAATTTGGATGTGTATTTGCTCTTTCATCTGTTAATAACTCAATCTCATCCTACAAAAGAACCTCTGACATCATTTAACCAACAAAAAAATCAGACAAGAAATCAAATTCAGACCTATCTCGCAAACATACACAAAATTTATCTAGACGTGGAGCATTCCCAGGTTTCATAGGAAGGAGATAATCCCATGTCTTAACAATAGCCGGTCTTGTTACAGATCCTTCAACAATAATGCCATGGAACAGTCTTCCTGTAAAAGTTTTTTGAATTTCTGCAGGATTCTTGAAATTAGTCATCTTGTCCAACTCGGAGTAGCTGCAATGCTTTGCCTCACCAACCATCGTAGGCTCAATGGAGAAGTCGAAGCTGCATTGGCAACCAGAGAAGATCAGTGAGACAAGAAATAATAATATCGCGGATGTCTAGCTTGTGAAATGGGACATCTCAAGGTCAGGGAGAAATTTGGAGCAGGTACCATTTAATCCCAATCAAAAGGTACCAAGGTCGTCAGTGCTTGAACCAATTGTGCTTTAGTGAGAAAGGTGCAGACAAAAAACGAAAACATATGATGCAAGAAAAATAACTATAATTGTATGAGATAGGAATTAATAGAACTGCATCTAATTGAAAGAAGAGAGAAATTGACATAAACAACAACATACCCAGAGAAGTCCCACAAGTGGGGTCTGAGTAGAGTAGAGTGTACACAGACCTCAACACTAGCTCACGAGACTTTCCGAAAGACATGGGCTCAAGTGCAAGGAACAATAACAACAACAAAATAGTGTGATAATCAAAACACAACAAACAATTTGTCCAATACGAGACCTTCCTATCTAAAGTCAGTCAGTCATGTGTTAATATATAATCACACCTCTCCCCCATCTAAAGTCATGTATGTTAGTATATAATCACACCTCTCCCCGATACTAGACAAAAGCAATAACACCAGAACCCTATATTCCATACCAATACTTGAAACTCAATCAAATATTCATCAATAAAACCTAAAAAGAGATGAAAATTATTCAAACCCTTGGTAACGCTTGCATTCTTCATAAAAACCATCATCATCGTCCATTAAAACTTCACGGCTGGAACTCATGGACAAAGGGTAAGGCAAACGGGAAATATCTCTAAATCCCTCGTGTAAGTTGTACATTTGGTACTGATACGGCCAACACCCCCATTCTGAAAACTTCTTTCGGATTGCCTCAATTGACACACTCTTCTTCTCCTCGTTTCTCATCCCAACGTCTGTCGCCATAACCGCCGTCGTCTCGTCGTCGTTGAGTAATTCACACCTTTATTAATATAGGAACATACATTACATGCAAATAAAACGGGTTGAAATTGAAGATTAAATTGACTTTAATTGAGGATTCTTTTAAATGGATTAGAACTTGAATGAGATTGAAATTGAACTCAATTCAAATTATCTTGAGTCTAACTCATAAAATTATGGACAAATTGGACAAATTACCTACAATTGGGCTCAATTTTGACACCTCTAAATGGAAGTATTACAATTATACTCCCTCCATCCCAATTTATATTAGTTTGTTTGATTTTGTAAAGAAAGAAATATAAATTGACACATGTATTCGAAGAATCCGGTATTCTTCATCCCAATTTTATATTAGCCCGGATTTTATGATTAATTTAGGAGAATTCGAAAAGCACATAAAATTAGGAATCCAGACTAAAGGATATGAAGAAATGAGTAGCGGAAATAATCTGCTAATGTGCGTAGGTTTCATTGGAAAAGTAGCATCCAGAAGTAATACAAGGTTTCGACTAAAAGTAGAAGATGTAGTGGAGGTAATGGGAAACAAAGGAATAAAACTAATAAAACCAATAAAAATAAATCCAGAAGAATATGCAGGATTAGAATGGAACCTAGAACAATTTAATAAAAAGAAAGTATTAACACCATAATCTCATCTAATGTACACTAATACAAAAGGAGAAACATCTATAAGATTTACCAACTATAATTACTCTAATCAAACTAATTTAGAAGAAGAATTAGAATTAGAAGAAGAGAAAGA
>JAJOOF010015704.1:0-17820 GCA_029582545.1 Solanum lignicaule
TATTAATTTTTTGTTTCAATTTACGTGATATTATGAACCTTGAGAAGTTATCCAATTTTTTGTATGATTAAAAAATATTTCAAGTTAGTAGTACTTTTTTACATAATTTTTAAAATAATATATTGTACTTTCGTTGTTCCAATTTATGTGGCATATATAGAATTTTAAAACTAATCACTTTTCTATGTCTTTTACATTTATTAAGTTGTAAATTATTATAATTGTACCTTTTTAATGTAATTTTCAAATAATATATCTGTTACTTTTCATGTCCTTATTTATGCGGCATTGATAGATTTTTTTAGAGTTGGTTGATTTTTTTTATATCTATTTTAATTTTTTTACAATTGTTAACTATTGTGATTTATAATATTTTTTTAGTTATTTTCAAACAGTATATATATATTTATCATCTAACTGATTTTATGTGGTATCAAAAAGAGTTTCAGAGTCAATCAAAAAAAATTATATAACTTTTTGATATTTAAATTGTTAATTATTATGATTTATAGTATTATTTATGTAATTTTCTCTAAAAAAGACATAATTTTTCAATATGCGATATTTTTTCCTGTAAACGCATTTTTCTGTCTCTGATATATTATGTAGAAAAAATGTAGTAACAAATAATTGGTATTTTAAAATGATACCCACATTATTAACTATTACTCTCTTTCTCCCAATTTATGTGACACATTTCGAATTTCGAAATTCAAACAAGTCTATTTTTTATCGTAAATTTTTCATATATCTTTTAAATATTTTGAATTATCAATTATTGGAATTATAGTACTTTTAATGTAGTTTACAAATATATAAATTTTATTTTTAAATAATTTGAAGATTTCATGAAATTTTTTTTGGTTAAACTTAATTTGTTTGACTCTCGAAAAGCAAAATGTGTCAAATAAATTGGGACAGAGAGTAACACATAGAGGGAAAAGGCAGAAAAGAATGGCCCACCTGCTTGGAAAATTGGGCCAATTTTGAGGCTGAGAAAGAAAAATGATAGGACTTTTATGTCCTATATTTAGGAAGTGCAATTATAAAACAGCCAAGTACAACGTATTTCAAGCATAATATTTAAAGGAAAATTACGGGAGTACCCTTGGTCGTCCAAGGGCACCACCACTTCTATAGAATGATATATATATATATATATATACACACACATTGTTCATGCTTTAAGTTGTACGTGCATTAGGCCAAAAAAATAGAAATTGACAAGTTTTGAGGTCACAAAACTTCCTATTAATAGTGAAGAAAGTTCAAGAGCCTTTAAGAGTTCTGAATTGCATTAATGTTTTGAAATTTCAAGGTGGCAAAGTTAGTTAATTATGGCAGTAGTTGCTGGCAAACTACATTAAATTAGTATTCAACTTTACTACAATATTTATTGTTAGTTTTTCTTGTGGAGTATCTATCTATAGTATTTTCTATGTCCTTGATTACTTGTACACTTTTATATTGACACACCTGTTAAAAAAATAATATTCTCTCTGTTTTAAAAATAGTGACCTAGTTTGACTTGACACATAGTTTAAGAAAATAAAGAAAACTTTTAAATCTTGTAGTCCTAAATTAAAGTTATGTCAAATGTACAAAATTGTTCTTTAATCTTGTGGCCTTAAACATGCCACGTAGAAAGCTGAAATTAAAATGTTACCAAAAGAAAAGAAAGAAGTCATTCTTTCTGAAACAAATAAAGAGGAAAGGAGGTCATTCTTTTTTAAACAAATGGAGTAATTAATATAATGAGTTTACCATTTTAGCCATATTAATTATAAAGTGAAAAAATTAAATTTTTTAAGAAGTTCTACCTATTTCAAATTAATTAATTGAAGGCATAATAGATAAAAAAAATGTTCTTTCTTTATTTGTCAAAATGGACAAGCAAAAAGGAAAATTAGACAAGTAATTAGAGACAAAAGGAGTATTTTTTTAAATAATCTTTGCCAGAAGCTTCCCTTTGTCTGTCACGATTGTAACGACCTGCTCTCCGTGTTATGGAAAAGCCAATGGGGAAAGAATTGGGGCCAGAAAACTTTTTCGTAGTAACTTGAGATTTTCTAGCCTAGTCCAGATTTGGACGAAATCGAAGTCACTGGGTCTAGGGAAATTTGGTAACAAATGAGAGATCTATTAATGAATTTGATTACATGAGTGGATAGCTAAGACGTTAAGGAACCCGTACGACTTTACGGAACTGAATTCGAGTGAGTAGAACTCTCGAAATCGATCTTAGCATGAACGGTATTTTCTGAGTATCGTTGGTCAAAGGTGTGTTGTTTTATTAAAATAGCTCACTGGTTTCGTGCAAGCCGCTGGGGCGGGGCCTCTATAGGGGTTGGATCCCGCTGTGGCAGGACAAACACGACTTAAGTCGGAAATAAAATCTCAAAAACGTTTTATTCTGCACTTTTCAACTTTGAGAGCTAGGAGACGACCCCAGGAGAGTTCTTGAACGTTTTTCACCATTCTTGAGGCTAAAGGTAAGGATTTTACTCCCCAAATCCATGTTTCGATCCGTAGAATGTAAATTCATGAGTAATTATCAATGGGGGAGGGTTTTGATATGGAATTTATGGTGAAAAAAGCCCTAATCTGGGTATGGGGATCAAGGGTTTGGTCTAGGGTTATTGGGTTTGTTATAATCCGAATAATTAGACCTTTGTCTGTTGATCATTGCATATAAATTGTTGTTTGTAGACCTAGAACAAGCGGAAAGAATCCGCAAATGGAAGATTCAAGTGCCTTAGGGGATTCAAGCTTGGATTCGAGGTAGGTGATGGTTATGATATCATGTTGGTGTGGTATATATTTGTAATTGCTTCATTATAATGCATGTATGTATGTGAATATTGTATTATTGATCACCATAATCGTAAATGAGGATAATTGAATAATTATATGCCATGTATCACCTCTTGTTGTATGATTGTGAGAATATACATTGTGATTGTGATTGTGGTTTGTTGAATGGGCAGGTGTCACGATCTGACACATTAACTGGGATCGGACGTTTCGGTATAAATATGGGATTAGTTGCCACGTTCTGGCATAAATATGGGATCGATTGTCACGTTCCGACATAAACATTGGATCGGGTACCACGTTCCGGTATGCTAACTGTTTGGGTGTGAATTCCATGAGAGGACCATTTAATTGTGTTGTGTATATGCTTATGATGATTACATTCATATCTAATGATGATTGATATTGGAAGACTGTATCTTGGTCTAAATTGATAACCAATGTGTATTATTGAGAATGTGGGATGCTACATTGATCCTGAAAAGATGACTAATATTGTATATGTTCGGTATATGCCTGTTTTATAATGTTGTGGTTACTTGCATGTGTTTCACTAATTGGGATAGCCGCGTGATCCTACCAGTACACTGTGGTTGTGTACTGATATTGCACTTGCTTGTTATTTGTTGAGTACAGGGCATCTTCAAGTGGCTATTGATAGACCTCAGCTAAGTAACTATTGATTGTGATCGGATTCAAGGGTGAGCCAGTTCTTTTAGGCT
This sequence comes from Solanum lignicaule, assembly GCA_029582545.1. Lineage (NCBI taxonomy): Eukaryota > Viridiplantae > Streptophyta > Magnoliopsida > Solanales > Solanaceae > Solanum > Solanum lignicaule. The sequence continues at coordinate 3,537 of JAJOOF010015704.1, forward strand.
GCAATGTATCTCTCTTGTTTAAGTCCATTCATTTCGGACTCAGACTATTTGTTTAAGGTGTTTGTTTAATTTTGAGGTTGTACACCTTGTTCTTAGACTTGTCGTTAGTAGAGTTTTGGTACATTGACTTTCAGGTTCTAGGGGTTATTCTTCCGCATTAGTTTGGCTAGTTTATTTAAACCTTGGAGTTTATGGGAACTCTATATAATTTCTGCATTTAAACCTGCTTCTGTATCTTAAAATGTCTTAGTTTTCATAAAATTTGTTAGTTTGGGTTGTAGTAATGGTTCTACTACCGGAGGGTTAATGTGGGAGCCAATCAGTGTGGGTGCCAATCACGACGGTCTGGGTCGTGACAATGACCCATACCATCATGATTGACACCCACACTAACCCTTCGGTGGGAGAACCGTTACTACAACCCAAACTAACAACTCAACCAAAATACTAAGATATTTAAGTTACGAAAGCAAGTTAAATAGCTAAAAACAGAAGTTCCCATAAACTTCCAATTGATCTAACAACTAAACAATGCGGAAAATTACACCTAGAACCTGAAAGTCAATGCACCAAAACATCTAAATTTTAACCATAAGTCTAAACAAGAAGGGGTACAACACTATACTAAACATAAGAAATCCTAATGAAATAGTCTAAATCTGAAATGGTGGCCATAGACGAAAGAGAACTTATGGCAGCCCAGAAGAACTAGCTCACCTTTGAATTCGATCAACGATCAATGATATTCTAAATAAGGTCTATCAATAGCCGCTTGAAGATGCCCTGTACTCAACAAATAAATAGCTAGTGCAGTATGAGTACACAACCACAGTGTACTGGTAAGATCACGCGGCTATCCCACTTAATGTAACATACATAAGACAATACAATAATATAATCACATGCATATATCAAACATATACAATATCATCAACATTTACGAACAACGAACAATTTCACATTTCTCAAGATACATAATTATATAAAATCATCGGTCCTATAATGGAACCTACATCCAAATTGTTAGCATACCGGAACGTGGTACTCGATCCAATGTATTATGCCAAAACGTGGCAATCGATTCAAGTTAGTGTATCGGAACGCAACACCCGATCCATTCAACAAGCCACAATCACAATCACAAAGTACATTCTCATAATCATTCAATCAAGTCATGATCATGACATTCATCTTTCATCTATCATCATTTACAATTAGTGTGATCAATAATGCAACATTCGCATACATATATATATCATAAAGAAGCAAGAACGAACATACATCACACAATCATAGAATCACAACCATCACCTACCTCAAAACAAGCTTAAAACCCTAAGAAACTTGATCCTTCCTTTTCCGAATTTGTTCCGCTTGTTCTTGGTCTACAAACAATCAATATAATACGAAAATCAATAAATAATCGCTAATTACCCGAATTACTAACAATTCTAACAACCCTAGATCATACCCGTGATCCCAAGTATCCAAATTAGGGCTTTTTCCACCATAGTTTCTAGATCAAAACCCTCCCCCATTGATATTTACCCACTAAATTACATTATACGGATCGAAAAATGGATTTGGAGAGTTAAAACCTTACATATAACTTTAAGAATGGTGAAAAGTGTCAAGAATCGCCTGGGTTCGTTCCTTAGCTCTAAAAACCAAAAAGTGCAAAATAAAGACGTTTTGGGGTTTATTTACGATTTTAAGTCACGTTTGGCCCGCCACAGCGAAACCTACCCCGCTACAGCGAGCCCCGCTAGAGCGACCAAAACCACCGCCAAAACGGCTCTCATGAAATAGTGAGCTATTTTAATAATTCCAAGACCCCTATTTCACAACACACCTTTAACCAATGATGCTCAGAAAATACCGTGCACGCTAGGATCGATTTCGGGATTTTTAGTCACCCGAATTCAGTTTCGTAAAGTCGCACGGATTCCTTAACGACTTATCTAACTGCTCATGTAATAAAAAGCATAAATAGATCACCCAATTGCTACTAGATTTCACTAGACTTTAATGACTCCGATTTCGTCCAAATCTGGACTAGGTTGGGAAATTTCAAGTTACTACGAAAAAGTTTTCCCCGTTGGCTTTTCTATAACGACAGAACCCGGTCATTACAATAGATACCAATTTACCCATCACTCGTCCCCGAGTGACAACTTAGGAAAAATAGGCTAAGAAAGGAATGAAGTAGTACCTGAATCGACGAACAATTAGGGATACTTGTCTCGCATGTCCCTCTCGGTCTCCCAAGTATCTTCTTCAATTAGACGATGGTTCAATTGAACTTTCACAGACTTAATCTCCTTGGTCCTCAACTTATGCACATCACGATCAAGAATTGCAATCGGTTCCTCCTTATATTGGAGGTCTTTGTCTAACACAATTGAGTTCCACTTAATGATGTAATCCCCGTCACTATGATATTTTTTCAACATGGACACATGAAATATCGGATGAACACCCGATAGATTAGGAGTTAAGGCCAACCTATACGCTACTGTTCCTACACATTCAAGAACCTCAAAGGGACCAATGTATCACAGACTTAGTTTGCCCTTCTAGCCAAATCTCATCACCCCTTTCATGGGTGATACCTTAAGAAGAACATTCTCACCGGTTTGAAACGCCATGTCTTTTACCTTATGATCCGCATACTTTTTCTGTCTACTCTGGGATGCTAGAAGCTTAGTTTAAATACTCCTTACCTTATCTTAAGCATCCTTCACTAAATCGACCCCCAAAGGTTTAATATCTACAGCCTCAAACCATCCTATAGGTAATCTACATCCCCTCCCATATAATGCCTCAAATGGTGCCATATCAATGTTGAAGTGATAACTATTATTATAGGAGAACTCACACAAAGGTAGGAACTTATCCCAATGCCCTCCAAAATCAATCACACATGCCCTCAACATGTCTTCCAACACTTGAATAGTCATATCGGACAGTCCGATCGTCTGTGGATGGAAGACTGTACTAAAAGTGAGTTGTGTGCCCAATTCATCATGTAATTTTCTCCAAACTTAGATGTGAATTTTGTACCACTGTCTGAGATGATAAAGAGGGGCACCCCATGCAACCTCGCTATCTCTTTCACATAAACTTTAGCCAATTGTTTAGCATTATGATCTATTTTTACTGGAATAAATTGGGCTGACTTAGTCAATATATCAACCACTACCCAAATAGAATCAAACTTCCCTAAAGTCTTGGGAAGACTAACCACAAAATCCATGGCTATCCTTTCCCACTTTCATTTCAGAATTGGCATTCTTTGAAGCTAACCTGCAGGCCTTTGATGTTTATACTTCACTTGTTGGCAATTTGTCACTTAGCCACAAACTCCACTATATCCTTCTTTATGCCCGACCACCAATATATTCGCTTCAAATCTCGGTACATCTTGGTCACACCCGGATGAATGGAATATCGCGAGCCATGGGATTCTGTCAACAATTTTTGAATCAAGTCATCAACTCTAGGAACACAAATCCTTCCTTTAAAGAGTGACCTCTTATGCCTTACCAACCACAGTCTTCTTTCTAAGTTCCTCCAAATTTTCATCATCAAATTGTTTGTCCTTGATATTCTCAATGAACGTGGCCCTCACTTCAATGCTAGCTAACACCCCTAACTGCACAAACTTAGACTTTAAGGTTTAAATTTCTTTAGCCAAAGGTCACTTGGTTACACTTAAGCAAGCTAGACTACCCATACTAACCATTTTTCGACTCAAAACGTCTGCCACAACATTAGCCTTACTCGGATGGTATTGAATGGTCACATCATAATCCTTGAGTAACTCTATCCACCTTCGATGTCTCAAATTCAGATCCTTTTGAGTGAACACGTGTTTTAAACTACGATGATTAGTAAATACCTCACACTTAACACCATAGAGATAATGTTGCCAGATCTTAAGAGCAAACACTACCGCTGCCATCTCTAAATCATGTGTTAGGTAATTCCTCTCATGTACCTTCAATTGACGCGATGCATAAGCTATAACATTATTATCCTGCATCAACACAACACCTAAACTAGAATGTGAAGAATCACAATAAATAATAAAATTCTTACCTTCAACCGGTAATGCTAGAATAGGTGCGGTGGTCAAGAGAGTCTTAAGCTTTTGAGAGCTCTCCTCACATTTTTCAGTTCATTCAAATGGTATCTCCTTTTTGGTCAAATTAGTCAAGTAAGTGGCAATAGAAGCAAAATTATTAACAAATCAACGATAATAGCTAGCGAGCCCCACAAAACTCCTAACTTCTGTTACAGAGCTAGGTCGAACTCAATTATTAACCGCCTCAATCTTTTGAGGATCTACCATTACCACTTCTTTTGAAACTACATGCCCAAAAAATGCAACCGAAGTCAACCAAAATTCACACTTAGAAATCTAGCATACAACCTTTGTTTTAAAAGAACACCCAAAGCAATTCGAAGATGGTCGGCATGCTCTTCCTCACTTTTCGAATAGACCAAATTATCATCAATAAATACTAGGACAAATGAGTCAAGAAATGGCTTGAACACCCTATTCATCAAACTCATAAAAGTTCCATGCGCATTAGTCAAACCAAAGGACATAACTAGAAACTTGTAGTGCCCATAGCGGGTTCTAAACTCCGTCTTGGGCATATCCTCAGGCCTAATTTTCAAATTATGATAGTCATACCTTAGATCAATCTTGGAGAAAATTGATACACCTTGCAACTGGTAAAAAAAATCATCTATTTGAGGCAAAGGATACTGTGACCCTATTCAATTGCCGATAATCTATACACATTCTCATACTACCATCATTTTTCTTAACAAACAAAACTATAGCACCCCATGTGGAAGCACTATGACGAATAAATCCCTTCAAGAAGCTCTTGGATTTAAGCCTTAAGATCTGTTAATTCTAGCAGAGCCATGCGATATGGAGGGATAGAAATAGGGCAGGTACCAGGTTCTAAATCAATGCAGAAGTCTATATCTCTATCCGGAGGCATACCAGGCAAGTCATTAGGAAACACTTCTCTAAATTCTGACACCACAGGAATAGACTCGATTGATGGAGACTCAACTTCAATATCCCGAATATGAGCCAAATAAGCCAAACAACCCTGTTGTACCAGATTGCTAGCCCGAATGAAGGATATGATCTTAGCTTGCTTAGGCTTGTACACCCCTTCCCACTCTAATTTTTTCCTTCCTGGAATTTCTAAAGTTACATACTTAGTATTACAATTAAGCACATAATAATAGGGGGACAAACAAGTCATGCCTAAGATTATATCAAAATCAGTCTTATCCAAAATCACCAAATCAGTCCAAGTCTGAAACCCCATAAACAAAATAGGACAAGCACGATAGACATGGGTGACTATGACAGACTCTCCAACAGGGGTAGAAACATGGATAGGAGCATCAAGTATATCACAAATAATAGTAAATTTTGAGGCAAATCGCACGAATACATAAGAATAAGTAGAAATCGGATCAAACAACACATTAGTCATCCGGTCACAGACAAGAACAATACATGTGATCACTCCGTCAGACGCCTCTGCCTCATTCTTTCTTGGAAAGGCATAACACTGATCCCTATCATCTTGACGAGCTACTTACTTGCCTGGTTGTACGTTACCCCTGGCTGCATTACCATTTCCTCTACCTCAACGGCCTCGCTGATTACCTCATCGCCCACCTTGTGTACACCCTCGACCATTACTACCATTTCTTGTGGGTACCACTGCTCTAGTCTGCTGCTGCGCGGGCTCCATCATACGTGGGTGGGGACAATATCTCCTCATATGCCCAGGCTCTCCATAATTGTAAGATGTACGATCAAAAGATGGCATGCTGCCCGCTGAAGGGGCGACTCCCTAGCTATCCTGAATCAAATTATGAGTTTGAGTTCCCGAGTAATTACCAGTAGAGTGTAATGCCCCAAGCCTACACCCCGGACATGGCTGGCACTCGAGAACCATTGTTGGCCCCTAGTGAACCCTTGGCCTGGTTTACTTACTCAGCGAAAGACTTAACTTAACAAAATAACCTCAAAACATAACTTAAAAGATATATAAAACTTAGCCAAAATAGCAACTGAAGTCTTTAAACAACATTTGAATGATAATGTAAAGACAATTGAACTACTAACTGTATATCTGTTTATGAAGCCTCTAAAACAAAGAGGGATGTCGAAACAAGACACCCGATCATCCTAATAATAAAAATACTGAAAGCAAAGTAAAAGGAGTCCTCCAGAATGCAAGGAGGCTCACCAACAATCTCTAAGTGATGAACCTGATCAATAAGGCACTGTATGCTGATTTTGGTTATTTTCGTCTGTATCATAATACGATGCAGGTCAACTGGCATCAGTACATTGAATGTACGAGTACGCGAGTTGTAATGCTAAACATAACATAGGCTTGAATTTTTTTTGAAAGAAACACTTACCTTGGCTCTACTCAACTCATGAATAACTCAACTCATAATAAAACAATGAAACACATATAATATATGAAAAGCTTTATAAAATAGTAAAAGTAACTTAGTTCGTTAAATAAAATGCAATAACAAACTCAACTTTACTCATATAACAAAGTAATATAGTTTCTGTGGAAGTTTCTCTAATCGACAACCACCATTATGAGCCTAAGTGGTGATACAACGTCTTGCTCACGCTGCCAGAACTGTCATATACTTTGCCGTCATATAGAACGCTTAACTTAGTGGATCCACTAGCTTATGCTAAAAACATCTTAAGGAGTCATCTAAAAAGTATGATCCTTTACTACCCATGATGACTACATGATTTATGGAGACGTGAGTTATCTGAACTCAAGCTCGTCCCCATATCGGTGCTCAATACTACTCCCAAAAATTACTTCAGCTCATATGTTTGTAAAAATAAAACTCTTTCTTTGGTTTGAGATAATTACTTAAAACTTAGCTTAAAAGCTCTTTTAGAAATTTCAGTTTCCTCTTTACTGAAAAACTAGCTCAAAGGCTCTTTTGGAAATCAAAGTTTCCTCTTTACTTGAAAAAAAAAAACTAGCACAAAGACTCCTTTTGAAATCTCAGTTTCCTTTCTTGTTTAAATGTGAAAACATTTAATCTTTGGGAATACATAGTCCCGATATACTCTTTTGAAGAACTGACTTTCATCTTTAATCTTTACTCTTTACTCTTTACTCAACTCAAAACTTAAGTCTTAAAACAAAGTTAAAACATTTGTAAAAGACTTTTGAAAATTTTATGAACTTTTCTTGACTTGACTCTTAACTTCTCTTGACTTGACTCTTAACCTCTCTTGACTTGACTCTTAACTTTCTTTGAATTGAATTATAGATTCAAGGATTGTGATTTGTGATAGGAAGGATCTCATGATATTTAGCAATGATTTTAGATAGTCAAACATGAAAAACGATCAAGAAATCACCGTCTTGGAACAAGTCCGCGACGCGGAGATACTTTTAAATAATTGATCGCAAAATTTAATTTTGAAACAGAGGAGTCTGCATCCTCTCCGCGATGCGGAGAGAAAATTTTCACCCTGAAGGAACAGGTCTGCGTCACGGACCTGGAACCTGTACCTTGTCCGACTTTTTCCTTCTTCGTTTTCCAGTCCCAATTCGCCTAAACTCGACTGTTATTCTCAAATTCATTGAAGATTCAGATACCCAGCATATATACTCAAGAACCTAACTCAAAACAACTCTAAAACTCAATGTAAAGATCTCAGAAACTCCTCAATTCTGCCCAATTCAAGAACGACATTCAAATTCAAGAATACCTATCAAGAACATCAACTTTCAAACTCTTTTAGGATGAATTTCGCTGAAATAAACATGCTTGGCGCGTGCGTGAACGAACCCAACGCTATGAAAGACTCACATTGTAGGATCAATTCCTTGGCTAAATCCACAACCAAAATCGATCGTTCTTGGCGAATCTTGCTTTTCCTCTTTTTTTTTCCTCATTTCTCCAAGCCCTAGCGTGAAACTTCAACTTTTCTAAACTGGAAAAATCTGATTTATACCCCAATTAACTCCTAAAAATGAATTAGATAATTAGGTAAGGAAAAGATAAATTACCCTTCCAAATCCGGATTAGGCTTTCCTTATTCAAACAACCCAACTTCCAAAGGGCATAACTCACTCATACAAACTCGAATTCGCGTAAACTTGGCGGCGTTGGAAAGGTTATTTCAAGAAATTTCCAACCATATCTAAAATACATCTAACTCATCCTGAGCTAGTAGTTATGGTAGTTTGAATTTGACCAAAACTCAACTTATTCTAACTTAACAAAATTTTCCAGATTTTCATTCTTTCCAAAAATGACTATTTCCAATTATTAGCTTCTTCCTAGTTATTTCAAATTGCGAGATGTTACATAGAGGCAGGCATAGCGGAATGAATTGGCTTGGCTGCAAGCATTGTGTAATGACCCTCCTGATCATTTCTGTGTCTTGCCTTTTGTGTGTCATTTAGAGCGTTCCTGTAGCGACCCCAAGTCATTTATGACTTGCTGGAACTGACAGTTCAGTCACCTGGTCATTCGTTTGGTCTTGGTGCGAGTTTTTGTGTTTTGGAGCTTATGAACCTGGAACGATCATTTTCGATCAAAAGTTCAAGAAGATGACATCAGAATCCAATTCTGATGATTCCATCAGCTCCGGAAGGGTCATTCTAGGCTAGTTGTATGATCGGAATAACTGTAGAGGTTTTCAGTGTGAGTCGGTGCAATTAGGCGTTTTAACTTTAAGTTTAAGCCTAAGTTTGACTTTGGTCAATATTCTGAGTAAACGCGCTCATATGAGAATTCCGTCAGCGCGGTTAGCTCCGGAATGTCAAGTTTGGTCTAGATTGACCCTTATTTTGTGTCCCGAGGTTTTTGATATCTTTCCGAGCCCTTTTGTGAGTTTTGACTTAAATTGGAATTTGGGTGTGGGACCTATTTCTTATCAAGATGACCTCGTATAGAAATTTTGACTGCGCCGTGGAGTCCAGCATATCGAATTTGGTATGGTTGCATATCTCGTTTGCGTGCACGGGGTTTCGAACGAGATCGGAGCACCCCATCGGAGTTTTTAGGAAAAATTGCAAAAAATTTGCTATTTAATGCAGATAAATCAGCAACCATTTCCCAAACTTAAAACCCTCTTAACTCTCTCATCTCTCATCTGAATTAGGCGATTCGAAGTGCGGGAGCTTCTTATTTTTGGTGGCTTCGCTGTAGAGTGTTTAAAAGTTGTCCGGTGCACGTAGTTCAAGGTAATTTCGCGACAAACCTGATTGTTGTACCCCTTTTTCGAGCCTTTGTTTTTGGCATTCTTGTTTTGGTCATATCTCTTTCATTTTAGCTCGGTTTTGGGTGATTCAAAGTCCCACGTGTTGAGAATTGTCGTGAATTCATTGTAGAGTGTTCAAGGAGTGCTGGGCACCATTAGATCCTTGTAGATTTTGAGTTTTGACTGTTGTAGGTTGATTTAAATGTGGTTTCTTGCTTGTTGGTTTTTGCTGTGTTTTGAGCCTCGAATTGTGTTCCATTTTGGAACACAAGTTTGAGGTGCTGTTTAGGGTCTCTTGACGGAGTCAAATTTGAACAGTTCGGTGTGGGTCCCATGATTCCCGTTTTGACTTCAAAATTGACCAATTTCCGTTTGTTGTGATTTTGGTATCTAAACGACTGTACTAACGTTGTGATCCTATATTTGATAGAGTGACAACAGTCAAAGGTCATTCGGGAAGATAAAACTCCGGTAAAGTGATTTGGAGAGCGCGTGCGGTTGGCCTTAAGGTAGGCTACGACTTCCTTTCTTTTAGATTGAGCTTAATTGTGTAAAAGCATGTCAATTGGAGTGAATTAGGGGTGGATACCAGTTTCCGACCTTACTTTGATTAGATACCTCATGTTAGGATCGATTGGCCATATTTCGGGTATAGTATCATGTTAACCGGTTTAGTAGAGGTGCATGCTTATATGTTAAATGCTATTGTATGCTATGTGTTGTATGCCTTGTTCATCCTTCATCGTAAGCATGATGTCCTTAGTCTAGGTTAGGCTAGCATTGCCTTAGACTTATGACCCGTGTGGGCTAGATAGCCTTGACTTTCTGCCGATTTTGTTCGGATGACTTAGCTCTTAGTAGACTGGAGTAGCAGACTTGAGTCTGATAGTTGAGCCTTAGATTAGGCATTATCGCTGCTTGCTGCACTTCTGTATCTTCTCCCTCTAGTTCTGACGTGTTCTCGAAGGTTTAGTGCATCACTAAAGGTGTGGGATTGAGATGGTATAAGATTGGAGCCTTTTTTGTGATTTCTTAGAGTCGACGGCGTTCCATGGTGATAGTTGTTAGATTGGATCCTATTGGAGATACCATCACCCTCGGGGTCGTTCTTTCTAGCTGGGCTGGAAGCATATTGCTGGCTGGGTAGACTCGGTGATATCAGCGATCTCCCCCGGGCCTCTCTTTCTAACTGGGCTGGGAGTGTGCTGCTGGCTGGGTGTCCCCAAGTCGCTCTTTCTAGCTGGGCTGGGAGTGGACTATTTGGTTGGGTGCCCCTAGGGTCACTATTTCTAGCTGGGCTGAGAGTGCACTGCTGGCTGGGTGTAGTCTGATGGATTATCTTGGTTACTTTGGGCTGGGAGCCCGGTTTTCTTCTTTCTCAGTAGACTTAGCTTTTCTGTGTACTTGTCGAGCTTATGGGGGTCCGTTCAGGTTTTACTTAAACTTGCGCACGAGTGTACCTTCTGGGCTTATGAGGTCCAATTAGGTTTAGTTTAGATGTACTTAGTTTGTTTCTGGTATGCTCGTGTGCTTTCTTTTCATATCCGCTTTGACCTCTCTGTGTCTAGATTCTATCTTTTCTTATTGTTTTTACCATTTTTGCTTAGTCGGCCTATGATGCCTACTGAGTACCTGTTGTGTTGGTATTCATGCTACGCTCTGCATCTATTTCGTGATGCAGGTCCCAGTACCAGTTATCAGCGGTGAGTAGTTCCAGCCTTCTTTTGCAGTTGTGACTCGGAGACGAGGGCGAGCACTTGGCGTTTTGGGTTTGTTCTGCCTCCTTCTTTTGGTTTAGCTAGTCTTGTTGCTTTTGAGACACACTCTGTTGTGGTCCACTTTTGGGACTTGTACTCTTTATTATATAGCTCTGTACTAGTGACTTCCATGTTCTGGAGGGATTTATGTATATATTTATTTTGGTTTGCTTCCGCCTTGTTGTCCTTGTTTAGTTTATTGTTTCCGCTAGTTTCTACCTTTGCACTCATTGCTTGATGTTCTGGGTTTTGGGTTGGCTTACCTACTGGTAGGGTATAGTAGGTGCCCTCATGATTCGAGAAATCGGGTCGTGACACGTTGGCCTTTCGGACCCCCTGGAGAAAGGACCTTGAAAGTTACCCGAGTTTTTAGCCCTTTTTGCCAATGCCTTAGCTTGACCGTCTCGCCTCACCCCCTCTACTTTCTTAACAAAGTCAGTTACCTCATTAAAGCTCCTCCCTGCAAAGGTCATATGAACAGACGATACCTGCAACTCAGAGTTTAATCTCCTAATAAATAAACGGATTATCTTCTCCTCATTAGTCACCAATTGAGTAGCATATCTAGACAAAGCATGAAACTTGGCCTCATAAGCAACCACATACATACCATCTTGTTCCAAAGTCATGAACTTATCCTTCTTGCGATCTCTCAAAGTCCTAGACACATATTTCTCTAAAAACAAAGCATGAAATTGGGTCCAAGAGAGTGGGGATAAAGTTGAAGATCTGCACTCCACATAAGCTTTCTACCACTGCTTAGTCTCATCTTGAAGTTGAAAGGTCACAAACTCAATCCCATGCTGATGGACAATTCCTAACTTATGAAGCCTCTCATAGCAATCTAAAATAAACTCATAAGTATCTTCACTCTCAGATTCAAGAAATACATGAGGCTTTAGTCAACATCTCATGCTCATTACCAGTCATAACAGAACCCAACAAAGGAAGGAAGAAAACATCATTACCTCCAGTTCCACCCACCTTGGGCGCAGTGCTAGCAACAGGGGGATTAGTAGGAGCTTGGGTTGCTTGAACAGAGGGAAGCACTCCAGGACCAACCAACCCTTTTAGGAATGACATGATATGTTGAGCTAACACTGGGTCCAAAGGAGGAATACATGTCGTTTCAACCTGCACCTCTTCCTCTTGTCCAACCTCCTCAATATTTTCAACCTCAATATCCTCTTCTACCTCTTCATGATGTACAGGAGGGGCCTCATTTTGGGGAGAAATTTCGACCGGTACACCATCTATAGTAGGTGCTGCCCTTCTTCGGCCTCTACCCCTATCTCTTCCTCTACCCCTGCCTCAACCGCGACCTCTTATTGCAGATTCCTCAGCTAGAGCATTGACGGGAGCTACGGGCCTGACGCCGTTGAATCTAGTGTTAACCATCTGCAGACAGAAGAATGAAGGCGGTTAGATACCAATTTGAATCGCCAGATACCAATTGGAATCAAGTCATAGCACGAAAGGAGACAAGAGAAGACGGAGAGATTTCCTAAAGTCCTATAACCTCTCAAAGTAAAGTAAAGGCGTCATCGTACCGTTCCGCAAGACTCTACTAGACTCGTTTTGGTACATCGAGATCAATGAACCTAGGCTCTGATACCAACTTTTTCACGACCCAAACCATCGTGATTAGCACCCACACTAACCCTCCGATGGGAAAACCATTACTACAACCCAAACTAACAACTCAACCAAAATACTAAGGCATTTAAGTTACGGAAGCAAGTTAAATAGCTAAAAACTGAAGTTCCATAAACTTCCAATTGATCTAACAACTAACAATGCGGAAAAATACACCTAGAACCTGAAAATCAATGCACCAAAACATCTAAAGTTCAACCATAAGTCTAAACAAGAAGGGGTACAACCCCATACTAAATATAAGAAATCCTAATGCAATAGTCTAAGTCCGAAGTTGTGGACATAGATGAAAGAGAACTCATGGCTGCCCGGAAGAACTGGCTCATCCTTGAATTCGATCGACGATCACTGATCTTCTAAACGAGGTCTGTCAAAAGCCGCTTGAAGATGCCCTATACTCAACAAAGAAAGACAAGTGCAGTATCAGTACACAACCACAGTGTACTGATAGGATCACGCGGCTATCCCATTTAGTGTAACATACATAAGTCAATACAACAATACAATCACATGCATATATAAAACATATACAATATCATCAACATTTACAAACAACGAACAGTTTCGCATTTCTCAAGATACACAATTATATAAAATCATCGGTCCTCTAATGGAACACAAACCCAAACTGTTAGCATACCGAAATGTGATATCCGATCCAATGCTTTATGCCAGAACGTGGCAACCGATCCAAGTTAGTGTAACGCAACACCCGATCCATTCAACAAGCCACTATCACAATCACAAAGTACATTCTCATAATCATACAATCAAGTCATGATTCATGACATTCATCATACAATCAACGTTCGCATACATACATGTATCATAATGAAGCAAGAACGAACATACATCACACAATCATAGAATCACAACCATCACCTACCTCGAACTAGCTTGAAACCCTAAGAAACTTGATCCTTCCCTTTCCGGATTCGTTCCGCTTGTTCTTGGTCTACAAACAATCAATATAATATGGGAATCAATAAACAATCGTTAATTACCAGGATTACTAACAATTCTAACAACCCTAGATCATATCCATGATCCCAAGTATCCAAATTAGGGTTTTTTCCACCATAGTTTCTAGATCAAAACCCTCCCCCATTGATATTTACCCATTAGATTACATTCTACGGATCGAAAAACGGATTCGGGGAGTTAAAACCTTACCTTTAGCCTTAAGAATGGTGGAAAACTGTCAAGAATCGCCTGGGGTTCGTTCCTTAGCTCTACAACAACAACAACATGCCCAGTGAGATCCCACTAGGTGGGGTCTGGGGAGGGTAAATTGTACGCAGACCTTGCCACTACCTCGTGGAGATAGAGAGACTGTTTCCCGGAGACCCTCAGCTCAAGAACAACAAATCTAATTGACAGGAGAGATATATATAAAACATAACAGCCAATACAAACGATATCGTATAATCAACAAATGAGACAGTAACAACAAGAAAGTAATGCGAAGCGTGAAACGCAGTAAACAGCATAAGGCTAGGTCTACTCCAAATGCTAACAACCCATCCCCTTGCAAGGGAAGACAACACGCTAGCCCTAC
>JAJOOF010015705.1:0-15981 GCA_029582545.1 Solanum lignicaule
TTGTGGTGGTAAAGAAATATGTGAATGATAGGAAAATATTATTACTTATGGATGAAAAATATAAATTTATTTTTAAGTATAAAAACCTTAAATTAATCAACTTTTTATCATGTTAACAGCTTAAAGGGTATTTCAGACATTTTGATTAAAAAAAGTGTTTACCAGCACTTATTTGCCAAACACATCAACAACTTTTTTTTCAACTGCAGCACTTTTATCCAAACACATAACTACTTATTTTTAAAATAAGTTCCACCACTTTATAAAGTTACTTTTTAAAAGTTACTTTTTTTAAGTCAATCCAAACGGGCTCGAAGACCCTTAAGGCTTTATAGATGAAGTGTTCAAAGTGGTGGATGCCATGGGAGTATCTTCTAGAGAAAAATTGGAACTAGCCGGCCTACCAATTGAAAGACGTAGCGCAAGTGTGGTTTGAGCAATGGAGGGATGAGAGACCCATGAGAGCGGGCCCGGTGGATTAGGGATCGTTTAAGACAACCTTTCTTGATAGTTTTTTCCCCTTAGATTTGAGGGAACAAAAGTTGGTGGAATTCATGAACCTCCGTCAAGGAGGTATGAGTGTGAATGAGTACTCTCTCAGGTTCACCCAACTATCCAAGTATTCTCCAACCTTGGTGGCAAATTCTAGGGCTAGGATGAATAAGTTTGTAATGGGGGTGTACGGTTTGGTTGAAGAAGAATGTCGTACGGTAATGCTCCATCATGATATGGATATCTCTAGGCTCATGATATATGCTTAACAAATTGAGGAGACAAAGCTTAAGAAGATGAATAGGGAGGCAAGAAGAGCTAGACCCGATGAACAAAGTAAACCAAGGTCCAAAAAGAGGTACTACAACCAAGATTCTTCTATGGTCAACAATGATAGGGTGTTTAACCCTAAACCTCAAGGAGGGAATGGCGGTGGTTCTTCATTTGAAAGGTCTATTTGTGCTAAGTGTGGGAAGCAACATTTGGGTAAGTGCCTTGCCGGTACGGATGGGTGCTTTGGGTGTGGGAAAAATGGCATAAGATGAGGGATGTCCCAACACTTTCAGCAAAAGGGCTTTCCAAACAAGCTTCTCTTGATGGCCCGGATCCTAATGCTCCAAGGAAGAATGTTTTTATGTGCTTCAAGCTAACAAGGACAAATGAGCTAATCCGGATGAAGGTACCGATAAGTTGATAGTTCCTTATGGTGTGAATGTCTTATTGAAGTTGCTTTGTAGTTTTCATGTTGACCTTAGTATGAGCTTGCCCTTAAGTGAGGGATAGTATGTTGAATAGTAGGTTGTGGTGAGTGTTGATATCCTTATCTCTTTCCTTCTATTCCTATTCAAGCTTGAGACCAAGAGTTCCTTGTAGCTTATTTCATGTTTTGGAGTCTTGTGTGAATATCAGTTTCCATGGTCTCCTTATGTTATGCATGTTCTAGTTGAATTCTTGTTTAGATGAGAAAATGAGTTTTCATGCTTTATGTTCCGCATGATAATTATGCATCTATAATGAGTTGTCTAAATGCTTCATGAGTTGAATTATTGAACATGCCTAATTGTGCTTTTGAGAGTAATTGCATAATGTGGTTAATGATGTTGGTATGATCATGATGTGATTTGGAGAAGGAAGTTCCTCCAATGAAATGAGAAATGTTGAAGTTTTGGTGTATAATGAGTTTGTAGAAGTAGTTCCTACTTGCTTGTATTGCATTGAGTTTGTTTGAGCCTTTGTGATGTGGAGTTGATATTTCCTCCAAGTTTTGTGCATTGTTTATAATGTTGTATGCATGATTGTGGGCTGCTAGTCTTGAGTCGCTAACCTCTTAATGTGTTTTAAAGTGTCATTCGAGGATGAATGCTCCTAAGTAAGGGATAAAGTAACGACCCTAAAAATGAACTAGTGAAACTAGAGCCTAACGTGTGTGTGTTTGAGTTTGGTGTGAGGTTTGATGGTGTTTGATGTTGTTCCGAGTCATGGTTGAGGAGTTTAGGGTCAAACGTCAAGGTATGACTCCCCAAGGACCACCCTAGGGGTCCTTGAGGAGGACCCTAAGTCTAACCCCCCAAGACCCTTTGAAACTAGAAAGTTGGCCAAAAGGGGGTGACCTACGGAATGGGTCCAAGCCCCGTAGGTCCATCCACGCCCCGTGGATGGCCTCTGTAGGTCAAGGGACCTAAAGTAGGCCACAGCCACGAACCACGAAGGGGAAAGTACGGTTCGTGACCCCATCCACGGTCCGTGGATGGGAATCTCATGAATGGCCACAGTTTTCTGCCCAAGTCACCCTTGGTGAGAGGTTGTTTGGTAATTAGCTAATTAGTCTAGTTAAGTGTATAGACGGTTATTTTGGGTTTATTAACATATTTTAAGAGTATTAAAAGTATTAACCTCTATTTTACATTCCATTATTACAAAACCCCAAATTCAAACTACCATTCCCTTCCAAAAGATCTATCTCTAGAACCTTCATAGAAGGTGAAGACTCCAAGCTCCTAAGGTCAATTTCTTCAAGGTTTTCAAAGGATTTTCAAGGGGATTTCGTGGGAAGCAATAGCAAGGTATGGTAGTCTTGATCCTTGTCTAATTTTCCATTCAAGGAGCCAATTCAAAGGTGATTTCAAAGTATGAAAAATCTAGGGTTTCACTCAATCTCATGGGTTCTTTCATCAAATGATTTTAAAGGTTTACTAATGTCAAATTATGATTATATTGATGTTTAATTGATGATTTTAATCTATGAACCCATGATTCCTCTCAATTTCTAAATTATGTCTTAGGAAGTGGGTTTGTTGATCATGAATGAATGTTAATGAACTATGCCTAAATTGATTTAGATTATTGAATTGTTACATCATCTATGCCTAATTATGGTGAATTATTGGTGAATTGAGGATTTCTGATCATTGCCTTGAAAGAGTAAGTTTGACCTAATTTCATGTTAAAGTAGAATTGTGCTTGAATTGTTGATCCACTTGAAAAGTGGAGGTGTTTACTTACTATGTACATTGTGATTCTGGCCTTGAAGGCATAATGAAAGGAATTGAAGTATTATCATGATGTTGTCTATATGAATGTGATGTGAATCATGTGTGTGATCTAAATAGATGAATTATGATCATGTTTAGAAGCTAATTGTGTTAGGATTGAATGTTATCTCTCTATTATCACTTGTGGATGATGCTGATTATTTGAAAGGCTATTCTCACATACACACACATGAAAGAATGAATGAATGAAGTCTAATGATAATGTTAATGATGAAGTACTATTTGAAAGGCTATTCTCATATTCTCTAATGAATGACAATGACTTGATGTGAAAGAGCTTTCTCACAATAAGGGGGTTCTTAGGTGAAAGGATATTCTCCTCTTTGATTCTATGAGCATTCCAATGAATGAATTAATGTTGGGTTTGGGATGAATGCTCATCCGGGAGTTGAGGCGGGGTATCTAGTAGCAATCCTTTATCCCATAATCAATTAATGTGATGAATGTAATGTATTTCGTGGGGAATAATTCTAAGCACCGAGTGGATTTGGCTTGAGATGGGTGCTCATCCGGGAGTTAAGGCGGGGTACTTAGTAGCAATCTCTTGAGATGGATGCTCATTCGTGAGTTGAGACGGGGTATCTAGTAGCAATCTCCCTATCCCTTAAACTATGTGCCCACATATGTCTAGCTAGTGGATCCACTTAAGGCTAAACAAACGATGGTCCTACCTTAGACAAGTAGGAATCCTTTTATTCAGTGAGAGTGATACAGGGTTTTGCCTGCTCTGGGCTAGTTTGACCTTGATAATAGGCCAATTTGGCCGTTTGGGAAAACCGGCTCCATAAGTAATGTCTTAACGGATATCCATGAAAAAGTTCAGCAAAAATGACGTCGAAATTCTAGATTACAAAAAAAATCCATGGACTATAGCACACGAAAATCGGCAAAATAAGGATTTGCCTGCTCTGGGGCTCGTTTGACCTTGAAAATGGGCCGGTTTGGCCGTCTGCGCCAATTGTCTCCATAGCAAAGGTCTTAACGGACGTCCATGAAAAAGTTTGGCAAAAATGACGTCGAAATTCCAGATCACCAAAAAATCCATGGACAATAGCACACGAAAATTGGCAAAATGGGGGGTTTGACTGCTCCGGGGATCATTTGACCTTGAAAATGGTACGGTTTGGCCGTCTGGGCCAATCGGCTTTATAGTTAAGGTCTTAACAGATGTCCATGAAAAATTTCAGCAAAAATAACGTCGGAATTCCAGATCAATAAAAAAATCCATAGACTATAGCACACAAAAATCGGTAAAATGGGGGATTTACCTGCTCTGGGCTCGTTTGACCTTGAAAATGGGCCGATTTGACCGTCTGGGCTAATCGGCTCCATAACTAAGGTCTTAACAGACGTCAATGAAAAATTTCGGCAAAACTTACGTCGTAATTTTGGATCACAAAAAAAATGCATGGATTATAGCACACGAAAATCGGCACAATAGGGGGTTTGCCAGCTCCATGGCTGATTTGACCTTGATAATGGGCCGATTTGGCCGTCTGGGCAAACCGACTCCATGGCTAATGTCTTAATAGACGTCCATGAAAAAGTTCGGCAAAAATGGCGTTGGAATTCCAGATCACCAAAAAATCCATGGACCATAGCACATGAAAATCGGTAAAATGGGGGATTTGCCTGCTCCGGGTCTCATTTGACCTTGAAAATGGGCCAGTTTGGCCGTCTGGGCCAACCGTCACCATAGCTAAGGCCTCATAAAAATATCGGCAAAAATATGTCACGACCCGGGGTTACCCCGTAGAAGTAACACGGCGTAATTGACCTCGAAGGGGTCGCATACAAGCCTCATAGCATTCATTAACATAAACACATAGGAAAATAGAGCGGAATTAAAACTTTTCTTTACAATCGAAGTCACTTATAAAATGAAAGAGAAGCTATGACACTATGTCTAAAACCATCTATTATACTTGGAATAAAGCTCTTGCAAGGGACACGACCCTTACACCGAAAGTCTAAATCATATAAAAAGACACTAAAATGACATATGGTTTAGCCCTCGAATACAATGAGGACTCACCAATCTTCTTCTTCCTGATCTCCTATGAACCTAGCCACGAGGATGGAATCCAATATCTCCAAAGCTTACACTTATAGAAAATGTAGAAGAATGGGGTTAGCACAAAAAGTACTAAGTATGGAAGCCATGCACAAAACCATTAAATCATGCATAAAAAGGGACATTTCATTAGAAATCACGCTATATGCCATTTTTGAACATCATCTTTGAAATAGTTGGAGAATACAACCAATAAGGCAACTCACATACATTTCATTATTACATGAGAAATATCATTATAATAACAAGCATAGTCTCCAACATCAATATAATACACATCCCAAACTTCACAATACATAGCCTCCAATCATAAAGTAATGAAAAATCAAATACCAAGATCATCTCATCATTAAGTAAACATCACCTAAGCAACCCCTAAGAAACAGTTGTGCAATGTATGGTTGGCATCCCATAATACCAACCCTACTAAGTACTCATTTGAAACTACTTTAGTCATGCATTTCATCATTAGACCTCATTATAAGCAATAGTCATGTACATTACTTGAATTTATAAGGAAAGTCATGCATAACAACTATCCATTCAATACACATGCATGCTTTCAAATCTCATTATAATGCAAATGAACCATCCTATTAAGTCTAATTGTGCAATGTGAAAGTGAAGTCCCATACCCCCACTCCTATTAAGTAAAACTCACCAAGAAGCCATAGTATATTTCGTGTCTCATTCATTATCTTTATTATATAGGGAAAAGTAGCCATAACCGACATAGAACATGTGAGCTACATGAAATCCAGTGTCTATAACCCTATATCGAGAAAGGTGTCCTACTTGCCTAAGGTAGAACTAAAATATATAGCTATAAATTGGATCCATTAGCTAAAGGTACTTATGTGGGCACATAGTTTATGGGATAGGGAGATTGCTTCTAGAAACCCACCCTATTGCATTGGCGGAGGGGCTTCCATCTCATGAGTTCTCTTTGGATGACCCTCGCTATTGCATTGGCGGGAGGGCCTTTACCTCATTTTCCATATCCACTCGGTGCTTAGCATTATTTCTCAAATTATACGTCATTAGTCGTGAATTGTATTTATATGTGTTGAGGAGTGATCTACCCTTCGTTAAACACAATTCATAAAATAGCTCATAGATTCATTAAAGGTGAGAATGTACTTTCAACTTTAGAATCATAATTAGTATGTGAGAATAACTATCACACCAAGATCATGTGTTCTCATGAGAATGAACTTTCAATCAATACAATATGATCAATATGGTCAAGTACATTTCATGCATAATAATGTGTAAAGGTGCATATGAAAATTATACTTTTAATTAACATTAGTGATACATCAAAATTATGTTTATACATGGAGTGTGTGTATGTAATTGTCCTTGCAATGACACAACAACAACATTATATTCATCATAGACCATTCATACAGTAACAAATGTAGGGGTAAGGGAAGAACAACCTTTCAACAATACCACAATATACTCAATAGTCATAGGACTTTCAGCTTCTAAGTAAATCATAAGTTCACACACAATCTTGTCAACATGTACAAGCCTTCACAATATGCCCTTCAAGGGTTATGGACCAACTCATTCCAACATATAGCAATAGCACAATAGATAAGGGAATACCATGATCCAACAACTCATCAATACATTAATCACATCATGATTGGCACTTTATACTTCAAGTATTCATCAACATCAATCACATCATGATTGGCACTTTATACTTCAAGTATTCATCAACCTGCACATAATATCATGATCAAGTCAATTCATGTTTAGAAGCATTACCCTAAACCAATTTGAGTCTTGGTGATATAATCTAAGGCATTACATTGAGAATTCATCATTCTAGGAGGATTAAATTAAACCCTCAATTTGCCTCTTTCATGACATAACCCTAGAATCTTAGGATAATCAAGAATACATGTAGAAATATATGAACATAAATTACTACATCATAATTAAATACCTCCAATTTTCAAGTGGATCAACAAGTTCATATACAATATTCATCAACACATACAACCCTAGCAAATTGCCTTTCAAGGTTAAGAATCAAGATCAACCCTAACTTCTAGAATTACCATACTAGATAGAGAGATATCATGATTCAACAATATAATAAACATAAACATAATCAATTGTTAAGCTTCTATGATCAATCAAGTCACACCTTAGTTCACAATTTAGGAAGAAGGGGAAATCAGGGGTCCAAGGGACATTGTCATCAAAACACATCATTACTCCATTAATCCAATCATAAATCATCATAATCAGTCAAAATAAACCTTAGTTAAACAATTGAATTCATTTTGGAAGAAGACCCATGACTAGATTGAAAAACCCTAGAATTAGGGGATTTGAAAACACAGTTGAAGGGGTTTCTTGGTGATAGCTAACCAAGAATGAAGAAATGCCATACCTTAGGTGTAGAATCCTTCCAAATTCGTAGTGAAAAGCTCCTTCTTCATGTTCTAACTTGGTTTCCTTCTTTGTTCTTCAATGTGGGTTCTAGAGAGAAGATTTTGGGAGGGAAGACTAGTTGGGTTTTTGATTTGGGGTCTTGGGTTATAATGAGTTAATTGGGTGTTTATGGACTTAAAATACTATATATAAGAAGTTAATTAGTTATATAATCGTCCCTCATAACCCCTAATTAAATAACTAACTAAAACTAAGACCCGTAACTGAAAATAAAATTTGGAAAACTGCTCTCATCCACGGACCGTGGATGGGTCTACTGGCCGTCCTGTGGTTCCGTGGTTTGAGGTTGGGGCTCAAAAATGAAGGCCAAGCCTTCCTAGACTAAGTCTTAACCCACGCCCATGACCTACGGGGCGTGGATTGGTGTACTTGGCGTGATCTGCCTCCGTGAACCGAACTGTTTTTTTGACAACTTTTGGGCATTGTTGGGGTCCTCCTGAAGGACCACTTGGGTGGTCCTTAGGGAGTCATACCCAGACGTTTGAACCCTAATTATGTCATTCTAAGTACAAGAGTCATTTATATGAGTTCTAACCTCATACAACACTCCAAAACTCATGCCAAAGACTCTAGAACTCACTAGTTCAACTTATTAAAATTTCGGGGTGTTACGTTATCTCCCCCTTAGGAACATTCTTCCTCAAATGACACTAGAAACACTTTTTGGAATTAAAGACTCAAGATTAGCAGCCCAATCATGCAAGCAACATCAATAATGCACAACTTAAGATACGATATTCACAATGTGCACTTATTCAAGGAGGGAACATCAAATCCAATTCAACTTGATCAACGCAATACAAAGAAGTATGAATTATATCTAAACAACCTATTCATGCATGAGATTCTCATCACTTGTCATGTTCGAGGAGGAACTACCGTCTCCTAACTAAAACATGTCCATTTATTCTCCTCATGAAGTACCATAGGCAACTCTTACTCAAAGCACCACAACATGAGAGAAACAATTCACATGAACTCATTTTCTTTCAAAACACAAGTTTTCATGAATATGCATTATACAAAGAAGTCATGGCAACATATAAGCACATAACAACAATATTAGCTAGGCATACCATATCCCCCTTAGGAGTGAGCCTATACCATTACTTCCAAAACACAACAAGGTATGTTTATCACACCATTACATGAAATCAAATATGCCATCTCCATACTAGAATGCACAACAACATGAGGAACATGTAAATCATGAAAAATCCATTTTATACAAAGTAAGAGTCCAAAAAAAAAAAAGACATGCAAAACATAAGGAGATCATGGAAATTTGTAAAATACTCATGACTCCTACACATAAAAATAAGCCCAAAAAGGAACTCTTGGTCTCAAGCTAGAATAGGAATAAAAGAAAAGATGAGGATATCGGGACTCTCAATCAATATTGCTACTCAAGCACATGATCTCCCCCTTGGGAGTAAGCCCCTTTTTACAAAAATCTCAAATACTACTCCTTTCAACAAACTCAAGGCATTATCAAGACCCATTATAACCTTACCGGGCACTGAAACTAATAGAGATCTAATAATCATGTATCCAAATCCTACCAAGGTTAACAAAAGTAACTCTATGGAACAAGGAAATTATAGGACACATATAACATCCAAGACTCCAAAATCAAGAAATGAGTCAAGGAAAACTCATCATCATAGGCTAGAGGAGAAATAAAAGGGAACATAAGGATATTGGGACATCTCATTGGCCCTTGGCCTCCCAATTAAGCACCTTAAACTAACACCCTTACTAAAATACCACTCCTCAACATTTTCGTGGACACACTTTCTCACTCTTCTATTTCTTAACTTGCCGGTCTAAGATCCTAATTGGTACTTCTAAATTAGAGAGGTTCTCATCCAAGCACTCTTGCTCACAAACAACCTTACTAACACTACTCAAAGTCTCATATGAGCCTACCAAACAGGGACTAAACTTCTCAACTCACTACACCTTTTAAGGTGAGATTATCAAGCACGCCTAACTCATGAACATCAAGGACACTCAATGACCTTACCATCTAAGCACATTATCCCTCACTTGGGGGTAAGCCTATACAAACTCTTTACAACATCACTTCCTTCAATTCTAAGGTCGGAGCAAGTCATAATTAAACCTTCACACTCATCACACAATATGATTCTAAACCATGGAGGATTACACTTTTATCCTCTTTTAAAGGAGTTTACTCACTCAACATCTCTAGGCACCACTTTAACACTACTATTCATCCAAATCCAACACATCATAAAACTCATTATGGCTAAGTTGGGTCATATCAACAACCACATATGGACATAATTAAACCCATGAATACTAAGGACAACATAAAAGTTCATCATATCTCATTTATCAAGTCTCAAAAGACAAGTATTACCGGAATAGAAGTAGGCATGAAACACATACCGAGAGCAACATTATGAGGGTACTCTTGTTCACGTCTAGCTTGAAGAGCATCGGTCCTAATCTTCTTTATCTCTCTTCCCCTAGTCACATGCACCGGGCATTATTTTATTTGGTGGTCACTCCCACCACAACCATAACAACTCTTTGTGCCGGCTAGGCACTTACCAATATGTTTCTTTCCATAAATTTGCAAGTAGGCCTAAGTAACATCGATTCACTATTGCTTCCTCTTTTAGGCTTAGGGTTACACACCCTCTTCCCTTAAACTTTTGGGCGAACCTTAGAAGGATCTCGTTCAAAGGACCTCTCAAGTGAAGAATTTCCATCATCCATCCTAATCCTCTTTTTCTCCTTCAACCTTTATTCAAGTTTCTTTTGCTTAATTTCAAAGGAATACTCCATAAGATGAGGGATATTCATGTTATGCTCAAACATGGCCATACGACATTCATTTTCCACTAAATCGAACAATCCCGACATAAATTTACCCATCCCCGATTTGGGACCGGATACTAGGATTGGAACATACTTAGACAATTGCGTGAACCTCTATGCATATTCCTTATCACACATATCACCTTGTTCGAGGTTGATGAAATCAAGCACCAAAGCTTCTCTCATTTCTAAAGGGAAAAACTTATCCAAAAAGGCACTCTTGAACCCTTCCCACTCTATAGTGCCCAATCCTACTGGCCTAGTCTCCCTCCATTGATCATGCTATATTTGTGCAACCCTTTTGAGTTGACAAGAAGCTAACTCCACTTTCTCTATTGAAGTTACCCCCATACGGTCTAACACCTTAGAGACCTCCTCCACAAACCCTTGAGGATCTTCACCCATCATTGAGCCATAAAACACAGGGGGATACCACCCTAAAAACTCTCTCAATCTAGAAGTAGCTATCCCCCTTATGGGATTTGCCGGAGTTACAACCTCTTTGTTGACTTGCACCTTTAAGGCTTGAGTCAACAATTAGATAGCGGAACTAAAGTCCGCATGAGTCACACTCTCCCCCATAGGATCCATATGAGCTTGGAGTGGAACTTCTTGCTCCACATTGTCTTCCTCAACCCCTTCAATGTAGGCCCTTGAAGTAGTCATATCCTGAAAACCATAGGGCACACATTAGGAGAAAGGTCTAATAAAGCTAAACTCTAGGGCACGACTTTAGAGAATGAAGAAGTGAAGTTTTCCTAACATCCTATTGCCTCATATTCAAAAAATATGGCGCGCTTCACACTTATGAACAAGACTCTACTAGAATTGGTTTGAGACATACTAAAAAAAAACATCTCAAAAACCTCATGCTCTGATACCACGTTTATCATGACCCGGGGTTACCCCCTAGAAATAACATGGCGTAATTGACCCCAAAGGGGTTGCATACAAGTCTCATAGCATTCACGAACATAAAAGCATTAGAAAATAGAGCGGAATTAAACCTTTTCTTTACAATCGAAGTCTCTTATAAAATGAAAGAGAATCTATGACAATATGTCTCAAACCATCTATTATACTTTGAATAAAGCTCTTGCAATACAACTTTAGGGATACGACCCTTACAACGAAAGTCTAAAACATAAAGAAACACAATAAATGACATATGGTTGAGCCCTCGAATACAATAAAGACTCACCAATCTTGTTCTTCTTAATCTCCTATGAACCTAGTCACGAGGATGTAATTCAATATCTCCAAAGCCTACACTTATAGAAAATGTAGAAGAATGGGGCTAGCATAAAAAGTACGAAGTATGGAAGCCATATTCAAAACCATTAAAACATGTTTAAAAAGGGACATTTTATTTAAAATCATGCTATATGACATTTTTGAACATCATTTTTGAAATAGTAGGAGAATACAACCAATAAGGCAACTCATATACATTCCATTATAACATGAGAGATATCATTATAATAACAAGCATAGTCTCCAATATCAATATAATACACATCCCAAACATCACAATACATAGCCTCCAATCATAAAGTAATGCAAAGTCAAATATTAAGATCATCTCATCATTAAGTAAACATCACCTAAGCAACCCCTAAGAAACAGTTGTGCAATGTATGGTTGGCATCCCATAATACCAACCCTACTAAGTACTCCTTTGAAACTACTTTAGTCATGTATTTCATCATTAGACCTCATTATAAGCAATAGTCATGTACATTACTTGAATTTATAAGGAAAGTCATGCATAACAACTATCCATTCAATGCACATGTATGCATTCAAATCTCATTATAATGCAAATGAACCATCCCATGACATCCTACTAAGCCTACTTGTGCAATGTGGAAGTGAAGTCCCATACCCCCAATCCTACTAAGTAAAACTCACCAAGAAGTCATAGTATAGTTCGTGTCTCGTTCATTATCTTTATTATATAGGGAAAAGTAGCCATAACCGACATAGACCATGTGAGCTACATGGAATTCAGTGTCTGTAATCCTACACTGAGAAAGGTGTCCTACTTGCCTAAGGTAGAACTAAAATGTATAGCTATAAGGTGGATCCACTAGCTAAAGGTACCTATGAGGGCACATAACTTATGGGATAGGGAGATTGCTTCTAGAAACCCGCCTTATTGCATTGGCGGAGTGACTTCCATCTCATGAGTTCACTTTGGATGATCCTTGCTATTGCATTGGCGGGAGGGCCATTACCTCATTGTCCATATCCACTCGGTGCTAAGCATTATTTCCAAAATTATATGTCATTACTCATGAATTGTATTTATATGTGTGAAGGGGTACTCTACCATTCGTTCAATACATTTCATAAAATATCTCATAGATTCATTAAAGGTGAGAATGTACTTTCAACTTTAGAATCATAATTAGTATGTGAGAATAACTATCACACCAGGATCATGTGTTCTCATTAGAATGAACTTTTAATCAACACAATATGATCAATATGGTCAAGTACATTTCATGCATAATAATGTGTAAAGGTGCATATGAGAATTATACTTTCAATTAACATCAGTGATACATAAAAATCATGTTTATGCATTGAGTGTGTGTGTGTATGTAATTATCCTTGAAATGACATAACAACAATATTATATTCATCGTAGACCATTCATACAATATCAAGTGTAGGGGTAAGGGAAGAACAACCTTTCAACAATACCACAATATCCTCAATAGTCATAGGACTTTCAGCTTCTAAGTAAATCATAAGTTCACACACAATCTTGTCAACATGCACAAGTCTTCATAATATTCCCTTCAAGGGTTATGGACCAACTCATTCCAACATATAGCAATAGCACAATAGATAACGGAATACCATGATCCAACAACTCATCAATACATTAATCACATCATGATTGGCACTTTATACTTTAAGTATTCATCAACATGCACATAATATCATGATCAAGTCAATTCATGTTTAGAAGCATTACCCTAAACCAATTTGAGTCTAGGTGATATAATCTAAGGCATTACATTGAGAATTCATCATTCTAGGAGGATTACATTTAAACCCTCAATTTGCCTCTTTCATGACATAACCCTAGAATCTTAGGTTAATAAAGAATGCATGTAGAATTATACTAATATCAAGTACTACATCATAATTAAACACATCCACCTTTCAAGTGGATCAACAAGTTCATATACAATATTCATCAACACATACAACCCTAGCAAATTGCCTTTAAAGGCTAAGAATCAAGATCAACCCTAACTTCTAGAATTACCATACTAGATAGAGAGACATCTTGATTCAACAACATAATAAACATAAACAAAATAAATTGTTAAACTTCTATGATCAATCAAGTCACACCTTAGTTCACAATTTCGGAAGAAGGGGAAATCACGGGTCCAAGGGAGATTTTCATCAAAATACATCATTACTCCATTAATCCAATCATAAATCATCATAATCAGTCAAAATAAAACTTAGTTAAACTATTGAATTCATTTTGGAAGAAGACCCATGACTAGATTGAAAAACCCTAGAATTGGGGGATTTGAAAACATAGTTGAAGGGGCTTCTTGGTGATAGCTAACCAAGAATGAAGAACTCCCATACCTTAGGTGTAGTAACCTTCCAAATTCATAGCGAAAAGCTCATTCTTCAAGCTCTAACTTTGTTTCCATATTGGTTCTTCAATGGGGGTTCTAGAGAGAAGATTTTGGAAAGGAAGAAAAGTTGGGTTTTTGATTTGGGGTCTTGGGTTATAATGAGTTAATTGGGTGTTTATGGACTTAGAATACTATATATAGGAAGTTAATTAGTTATTTAATCGTCCCTCCTAACTCCTAATTAAATAAATAACTAAAGCTAAGACCCTTTACTAAAAATAAAAATCTGGAAAACTGCTCTCATCGACGCCCACCCATCCACAGACCGTGGATGGGTCTACTGGCCATCCTGTGGTTCTGTGGTTTGGGGCTGGGGTTCAAAAATAAAGGCCAAGCCTTCCTAGACTAAGTCCTAACCCACGCCCATGACCTACAGGGCGTGGACTGGTGTACTTGGCGTGATCTGCCTCCGTGAACCGAGTTATTTTTTTGACAGCTTTTGGGCAATGTTGGGGTCCTCCTGAAGGACCCCTTGGGTGGTCCTTGGGGAGGTATACTCTAACGTTTGAACCCTAATTATGTCATTCTAAGTACGGGAGTCATTTCTATGAGTTCTAACCCTCATACAACAATCCAAAACTCATTCCAAAGACTCTAGAACACACTAGTTCAACTTACTAAAATTCCGGGGTGTTACAAAATGACATCGGAATTCCGAATCACCAAAAAAATACATGGACTATAGCACCCAAAAATTGACAAAATGTGGGGTTTGCCTATTCCGGGGCTCGTTTAACCTTGAAAATGGGCTGGTTTGGCCGTCTGGTCCAACCAGATCCATAGTGATGGTCTTAACATACGTCCATGAAAAATTTCGGCAAAATTGACGTCAGAATTTCGGATCACCAAAAAATCCATGGACTATAGCACACGAAAATTGGCAAAATGGGGGATTTCCCTGCTTTGAGGCTCGTTTGACCTTGAAAATGGGCCAATTTGGCCGTCTGGGCCGATTGGCTCCATAGCTAAGGTATTAACAGACGTCTATGAATAATTTCAGTAAAAATGACGTTGAAATTCTGGATCAACAAACAAATCCATGGACTATAGCACACGATAATTGACAAAATGGGGGTTTGCCTGCTCCAGGGTTCGTTTGACCTTGAAAATGGGCCAGTTTGGCCGTCTGGGCCAATTGGCTCCATAACTAAGGTCTTAACGGACGTCCATGAAAAATTTTGGCAAAAATGACGTCGAAATTTTGGATCACCAAAAAATCCATGGACTAGCACACGAAAATAGGCAAAATGGGGGTTTGCCTGCTCGGGACTCGTTTGACCTTGAAAATGGGCTGATTTGGCCGTCTGGGCCAGAAGGCTCTATAGCTACGGTCTTAACAGACGTCCATGAAAAATTTCGACAAAAATGACGTCAAAATTTCATATCACCAAAAAATTCATGGACTATAGCACCCGAAAATCGGCAAAATGAGGGGATTGTCTGCTCCAGGGATCGTTTGACCTTGAAAATGGGCTGGATTGACCGTCTGGGCCAATCGACTCCATAGCTAAGGTCTTAACATACGTCCATGAAAAATTTCAGAAAAAATGACGTCGAAATTCCGGATCACCAAAAAATCCATCGACTATAGCACACGAAAATCGGAAAAATGGGGGGTTTGCCTGCTCCGGGGATCATTTGACCTTGAATATAGGCCGGTTTGGCCTTCTGAGCCAACCGTCTCCATAGCTAAGGTCTTAACAGATGTCCATGAAAAATTTTGGTAAAAATAATGTCGAAATTCTGGATCACCAAAAAAATCCATGGACTATAGTACACGAAAATTAGCAAAATGGGGGGGGGGGGGGGTTGCCTGCTCTAGGACTCGTTTAACCTTGAAAATAGGCCAGTTTGTCCATCTGAT
>JAJOOF010015706.1:0-15343 GCA_029582545.1 Solanum lignicaule
ATTATATTTTTCAAAACTAAGCTTAGAATAAGGTCTTGAGTTCAATACTACTTAGCCACATTTTTTAGTATGAGTAAATTATATTTTTCAAAACTAAGCTTAGAATAAGGTCTTGAGTTCAATACTACTTAGCCACATTTTTTAGTATGAGTAAATTATATTTTTCAAAACTATGCTTAGAATGAGGTTTGAACCCCCGACCTCAAACACCAAAAGCGGACAGTGAACCAACATTCAATTAGTTTATTTGTGTCAAGTAACGCCATTTTGTTTTACATATAGCTTTATATATATTGTAAAATTTTCCGACGAAGTGGTCTCGCTTGACACCCCTTTGCTAAACGTAAGTTTGCCCGGTTGAACTCCCCTATTCTTCATATTTGCAAAGAAATAAGAAGTTAGAATCCCCTGATTGTAACCACCGGACTCTAGATTTCTGCATGTCTTTGCTCTTGTCAATCATGCTCCATTTTTCTAGTTTCAATTTGAGTGACTTTTCTTGATGATCAGTTGGATCTTTCCTGCATTGCCTTCTTATCTGCTTGAAGGAGATGATTAGGGGAAATAAGGTGAGTTTGATAGCAATATTGGAACACAAGGTGAAGGAGAATAAAGTCAGCAATGTTGTAAACAATATAGCACCAGGATGGGAATGGCAAGCAAACTAAGCTCAAAGTACTAGAAATAAAATTTGGATTTTGTGGAATCTCCAACTATAGTGGAGTACACTATGCTTAATATAGGAAAGTTTCAAAGTCATAGTCAATACCAACTATTACTATTTGTTAATTTTGGTACAATTTTTCCTATTTACTTTGGACAATTTCTCACTTTATTTGTTTTTCTTTTCTTCCCATGATTTTACTATAAATTTACCATTTTCCTCAATTGCAATTGCATCAATATATTGGTTACTATTTTTATTTACACATTTGATGCATAACACTAACATCCATTAGCCAAAAAATCCGTAAAAAATATGTCCTCTTCATCAGCAGAATCAAAAATGGCCTTGGCCAAGATTGTTTTATCAACAGTAGGCTCTATTGTTGTGACAACCATGTTGGTTCGTTCGATAATCCACTACTACATCCCCTTGGAACTCCATGAATATCTCTTCTTTGGACTCAAAAACAAGTTCACTAAGTTCTCGAATCAGCTAACGAAGGTGGTTGGCGAATTTGATGGCCTTGTCAACATCAAAATTTATGAAGCTGCTGAAATTTATTTGGGCAACAAGTTGTCACCTAACATCCATCAACTTAAAATTAGTAAGCCTGAGAAGGAGAAGAATTTCAACATCGCCATGGAACGTAATGAAGAGGTAATGTCTTGCACACACAGACACACATCTATGTATATATATATATATAATGATAATTGCATGTTATGGTATTTGTTATCATAAATTTTTTAGACTAAACTAAAAATTATGTTGCTTGGACTCTTAAAAGATATTTACTACTAAGAATACATAGATTAGTGGTGGAAAAATTTTGTGGCTAAACAACAATATCCGTCACTACATATTATCAGAAAATTGTGCTAGCTATGAGCTTTTAGCAATAAATTATGTAGCAAATTTCAGTTTTTTTGTAATGATTGTCGAATTATGTCAGTCCCCACTAAACCTATGCACTTTTGAAGAATCTGACAGTGTATGACCATATTTTTTAGGATCCGAGCAACATAGAGTAGAAGTAATTAGGTGGTCAACTTAATGCTTAAAATTAAATGTTCGTAAGAAACATCATAAAACATATGTTTTTATGTATAGATATGCTGATACAACTTCTAATTTAATGATAAACCAAACAAATTAAAAACAAATAAACTATGTGTGATTATAAATAGGATTGTGTTCTCCAGATCAGACATATGGCTTTTTTCTAATAGTCCACCATTAGAAAAGTGAATTAATTCCTAGGTTGTTTCTTGAATTCATGAATTTGTCTAAATTTAATTCCATAAACTACCAAGTCTACTAATGGTTCAAGATTTTGCTTTAGTGTTATGTGCCTAATGTGATAAAATAGTAACCAAATGATTCTTGAATCATTATTTTTTTTTCCGATCTACAGACTACAAGAAGGTAAGGGGAAACAGGGTGCAATGGCAATTGAGGAAAATGCAAAATTTATTGGAAAATCATTTGGAATAGTAGAACAGAGGGAATAATTTATAAACAGACTAAACTAGTTGTTTGAGGTCATGCTTGCATTGCTTACAAACATCATGTACAGAGTCTGCGAGAAAAAGTTTTTAAGAGTGTGAAGAAGCAATTATGGTTATAGAAAGAACGAATAATCTATAAATAAAATGCAGGAAATCATTGTAGAATTATTCTCCTATTCAAATGTCAAATGGAATAAGAAATCATTTTCTTATCTGAAGCACTCATAAACCAAATACAGTAATAGCAATACGAAATTCCATCTATCAATATAATAGTACTCTTAAGGGGGGGAATACTACTTGATCGTTTACATCAGATTAACGATAATAAAATTATATAAACTAATCTTCTAATCATGATTAAGTGATATGGATTATTACACTTTTTCTTTAATCCCATTTCCATTACTTTGTTTCTTCTCATCAACAGACTCCATTTGAGTTATTTCCATGGCCTCTTTCATCTTTTGGTGAAGAAAATTAATCAACCCTTTAAGTGAATCTTCAACTTCATGTTCCTTCAACAACTGCTCTGCCACTTCTGCTGGTGTCACATTGGCTATGTCAATCAATTCCTCAATTTCATTGAAAAATTCATGATCCTTAATTCCTAAGTAATTGTCAGCAAGAAATTTGAAACCACAAGGTGTGCAATATGTCATGTGAATGTGCATGTCCATTCTGCCAGGTCGCAGCAGTGCAGGGTCGAGTTTTTCTATGTGATTTGTTGTGAAAATTATGATTCTTTCGTCTCCACAGCTCGACCATAGCCCGTCAATAAAATTCAGTAAACCTGACAAGGTAACCTGCAATAAAAAAAAACATATCAGCAAGGTAAAGTATTACACAATACACTAATACCATATCCAAATTTTCCCAATAGTTGACTCTTAAGTTATTCAAGAAAATCACAAATTAATGGAGGGTGAAATTATTGTAGTTTCATGTCAGTATAATTTGTAAAAAAAACTGACTAATCCGTAGGCAAGGACGCATTATAACAATTGTTCTGAACCCCTTCACACTTTTGTCATGTCGAAATACTGCACACAAAAAAAGGCCAACATATCCTATCCAATTTATGGTAATTAACCAGTTGTCTTCAAAACTATAATAGCATGAGCAAAACCCATTATCTTCCACTTGACCACTCCCCTGACTACAGATTTCATACTACTCCATAAACTAAAATACATATATAGCCCCAACTCTTTCTATTTAATCATTTGGTATTAATCTGAGTTCGTACCTAGTAGAAACAGTAAAGATAGGAAAAAGAAAATAAAAGACTAATTTACCGTGCTCTCTGACTGATGAAAATCATTTGAACGAACATACATAGCTCGATTAACCAAATTAGCTTTCAAGTCAATGGTACAATCAATGTCCTCAATCACCAAAATTGACTTATTGGTTGTGGCAACCAACAACTTCCTTAAATCTGAATTCCTCGTCACTGCAGTCAACTCCAAATCATATATATCGAAGTTCAAATAATTCGCTATTGCAGCTATCAAACTAGATTTCCCAGTCCCGGGAGGACCAAACAACAAATACCCTCTTTTCCATGCCTTCCCTACTTTCCTGTAATACTATTTCCTCGTCATGAATTTCTCCAAATCCTTCAAGATCATGTCTTTCTGGTCTGATTCCATCGCGATTGTCTCAAAAGTGGCGGGATGATCAAAATTTACCGACTTCCACATGTTATGTAAACAGAACATCTTTCCGTAACCCACAGTATGAATCTTGATCGTCTTGTTTTTGTGTTTTTGCAATATTGCTTCTTCCATGATTTATGGCAAGTAAGAATTAAGGACAAGGTCCTTGTTTTTCTTGTGAAATGTCAACTCAAAGGACCTTATTATAGATTTCTCAGCAGCAGAATCCATGTCTCTGGGGTTGTAGAAGTGTTTAGACTCTGTTTGTCTACCGAGCCAAATCCACTTGAATGTCTGTCCATTATAAACATCTATCACCTGTTGGAATAGAACCGCAAGATTAAAGAAAAAACATCATCTTCACAAGATCTATTATGTTAAATTATTACAAAGGTAAATTAAATGTGGAAACTTACCTGAGCACTCACGATTATAGAACAATTTTTCAAATCAAGACTTTGATTTTAAGAAAAGTGATTTTCACTTTTCTAATGGTGGACTATTAGAAAAATGTCATAGGTCTGATATGGAGACCATAACCTTATTTATAATTACACATAGTTTGTTTATATTTTTTTCTTGTTTATCATTAAATCAGATGTTGTATCAGCATATGTATGTCTGATCTGGAAACCACAACCCTATTTATAATTACACTTAGTTTGTTTGTTTCTAATTTGTCTAGTTTGTCATTAAATTAGAAGTTGTATCAGTATATCTAAACACAATAACACATATTTTATGATGTTTTTTAAGAACATTTAACTTTAAGCATTAAGTTGACTGCCTAACTACTTCTATTCTATGTTGCTCGGACCCTAAAAAATGGGTCATACACATGTCAGATACTTCAGAAGTGCATAGCTTTAGAAGAATCCGACAAACACACGACAATCACTACAAAACAACTTAAATTTGTTGGATATTTTTTTGCTAAATAGCTCATAGCTAACACAATTTTTTTTATAATCTGTAGTGACAAATATTTTTGTTTACCCACAAAATTAGCCCACTCTAGTCTATGTATTCTTAGTGGTAAATATATTTGAAGAGTCCAAGCAATACAACTTTTAGTTTGGTCTAAAAATTTTATGATAATAAATACCATAACACGCAATTACCATTATATGTATAGATGTATGTGTGCGCGCAAAACATTACCTCTTCATTACATTCCATGGCGATGTTGAAATTTTTCTCCTTCTCAGTCTTACTGATTTTAAGTCTATGAATGTGAGGGGACAACTTGTTGGCCAAATAGATTGTTGCAGCTTCATAAATTTTGTTGTTGACCAGGCCATCAAATTCGTCAATCACCATCGTTAGCTGTTTTGAGAACTTGGTGAACATGTTTTTGAGTCCAAAGAAGAGATATGCATGGAGTTCCCTGGGAATGTAGTTCTGGATTATCGCCTGAACCAACATGATTGTTGCAACAATTGAGCCTACTCTCGATAAAACCCTCTTTGCTAGGGCCATTTTCAACTCTGCTGATGAAGAGGACATGCTTCTTAAGGGATTTTTGGCTAGTGGGTGTTTAACAACTAAATTTTTGTTCCTGAAAAATGAATAATCAATACAAGAAAATAGCGACAAGTATTTAATATTTGATTCCAATAATGTGCGGGGATTACAATGCTTATGAAATCTTATATAGAAAGGTGCAATCCTCTAATTCTTATCATCACGACCATCAACTATTCGTCTTTGCTTGTTCTTGAGCTGATGAATCATTTGTTATTGAAATTTTAGCACGAATATGGAGCTAGGGTTTAATCACACATATGAAGGTATAGAAACTTACGGCTCACTACCAGAGATGAAGAACTTGCAGATCACCCCTAGAGTATGTAGTTCTCTCCTGTTCTTCGGATGATCTTCCGATTCCATATGCCTTCTCTCCAATTCCTTGAATGTCCCCCTTGAGAGGTATGTAACACCCCTATTTATAGTTGTAGAAGTTAGACAATTTAAGTGTAGATGAACACTCTTGTTTGATTTTGATTGGCTCATTTGATATGGTCACATTTAATTGGCCAAGACATGTCAGTTGGAACATTTGTCTGCATTTGATTGGTGTTTATTATGACTAGGAGTGCCACGTCATTTGAATACGTAATATCATTTTATTTGTTCTTGGTGTGTCATATCATTTGACACGTGGAATGGGCCTTGAGCTAATCGAACAGGCTCATTATTTGAAGACTAACTCAATGGACTAGCTCACGTGAAATTGAACTTTTCTTTAAATCCATATCTTGGAATTAAATAATTTGATCTTAATTTGGGTATGACATTCTTGAATTTATATAAATTTAATATTGATTTAATTCCATAAACTCGTAAGTCTACTAATGTTTCAAAATTTTGCTTTAATGTTATGTGCCTAACGTGTGATAAAATAGTAACTAATATATTGATTCTCAATTTTTTTTGCAATCTACAAGAAGGTAAGGGGAAATAGGGGGTGGAAAACAAGAGAGGGTGGACTACGAAGATCTAGCCACCACTCTGTAAAACTTACCTTTTAAGATTAGGTGATACCTTCTTATCACACAATACTTTAGCGGCAAAGCCTTCATTTCATCATGCTGCCCCAATGTAATGTATGACATCATCCTCGATGTCCCCACTATTCTAGAGTACGAACCCAAGATACTTACAACTCCCTCTTGGAAATAGTCTGTGTGGCAAGCTTCACTTCCATGTCCCCATGGATTTTGACTTCAAATACTCCATTTTAATCCTCCTCAACTTAAACCCTTTGGACTCTAAAGTATGTCTCCAAATCTTCAACCTAGCATTAACTCTGTCACGTGTCTTATCAACGAATAATATGTCATCTGCAAATAACATATACCAAGGAAACTCCTCTTGAATAGACCATGTCAACTCATCCATCACCAAAGCAAATAAGAAAGGGTTAAGAATTGATCTTTGATGTAGCCCCATCTCAACTAGGGAATTCTCCAAGTCTCCTTTGATCGTTCTAACCCGAGCATTAGCTCCATCATTCATGTTCGCCCTAATATATACCATCAGGACACCTTAGCCTCAAAACACCTCCAGGAACATCCCTTGGGACTTTGTCATAAGCCCTTTTAAGGTCAATGAACACCATATGAATATTCCTCTTTTTTTCCCTATACTTCTCCATTAGTCTCCGCACAAGGTGGATATTTTAAGTAGTCGAACACCCTAGCATGCATCAAAATTAATTCCTAGAAATGGACACCCCTATCCTCACCCTCATATCTACCACACTCTCTCAAACCTTTATTGTGTGGCTCAGCAATTGGATACCCCTATAATTGTTACAGTTTTGAATATCACCCTTGTTCTTGTACAATGGAACCATTGTACTCCACCTCCATTCGTTGAGCATTTTTGTCATCTTAAAAATAGCATTAAAAAATACGGAAATAGTAAACTAATAAAACATCACTGATTCTACCAACTGGAGAAACCAAATGCAAAACTAATTACTTTTATTCTTCTACCCGAATCCTTTCCCTCCGCACCCTTCTATCGGGATCATGTCGAGATCCTCGATTAGATGAATGTTTGTCACCTCCCCTAGTACTTATTAACCTACCTTTACCTCTCCTAAGCTCTACAACACCAATCTCTCACACATCCTCCCTAGGGAGTTTGTGTATCTCCTCTTGACATATCTGAACTATCTCACATCTTGTTCGCCACAGAGGTCACTTCCACCTTGGCCTAAATGTTTTCATTTATGACCATATCTTTCCTTGTAAGCCTACAAATCCATCTTAACATCCTTATTTCTGCAACTTTCATCTTCTATACAGATGAGTTCTTGACTGGACAACACTCTATGTCACGCCCCGAGCTTACATCCTGTGTGGGACTGGTACTCGAGAACCATTGTTGGTCCCAAGCGAACCCTTTGCCTGACTTACTTACTTCAGCGGAAGACTCTAAGCATAAGAACATAACTCATGCAATAACTTAAGAGATAATAACTTAGCCAGAATGGCAACTCAAGTCTTAAACGTATACAACTGAAATGAATAAGACTAAAGAACTATAACTATATGTCTATGAAGCCTTTAAAACAAAGAGGGATGTCGGAAAAAGACCCTCGATCATCATAACAACTGAAATACTAAAAGTAAATGATAAAAGGAGCCCTCCAAGAAGCTAGGAGGCTCACCAACTGACTCTGAGTGCTCAACGGGATCCTAGATGTTGATCCTGATTACCTATGTCTGCATCATAAGACGATGCAAGCCAAATGGCATCAGTACATTGAATGTACGAGTATGCGAGGGGAAAACTAAACATAACATAAGCTTGAAAGGAATCTGAAAGAAACACTTACCTTGGCTTTACTCTCAACTCATGAATAACTTAACTCAGTATAAAGTAATAAAACACATGCAATATATGGAAAGCTTGTAAAATAGTGGAAACAACTTAGTTCGTTAAAGAAAATGCAATAACAAACTCAACTTTACTCATAATAAAGTAATATAGTTTCTGTGGGAGTTTCTCTAACTGACAACCACCACTATGAGCCTAAGTGGTGATACAATGTCTTGCCCACGCTGCCAGAACTATCATATACTTTGCCGTCAAATAGAACGCCTTAACTAAGTGGATCCACTATTCTATGCTAAAAAGCAATTAAGGAATCATCTAAAAAGTATGATCATTTACTACCCATGATGGTTACATGGTTTATGGAGGCTTGAGTTATTATGAACTCGCGTCCCCATATAGGTTCTCAATATTACTCCCAAAAGTATGCTTAGCTCATATGTTTTTAAAACAAAACTTCTTTCTTTGGTTTGAGATGATTACTCAAAACTTAGCTTAAAAGCTCTCTTGGAATCGATGTTCCCTTTCTTGCTCAAATGTGAAAACATTTCTAACTTTTGGGAATACTTAGTTCCCATATAATCTTTGAAGAAATGAACTTTACTCTTAACTCTTTAGTCAACTCGAAACTTAAGTCTTAAGACAAAGTTAAAACGTTTGTGAAAGACTTTTGAAAACTTTATAAACTTCTCTTAACTTGACTCTTAACTTTCCCTGACTTAAGTCTTAACTTTCCTTGAATTGAATTATGGATTCAAGGATTGTGATTTGTGATAGGAACGATCTCATGACATTTAGGAGTATTTTTAGATAGTTAAACATGAGAAAAAATCAATAAATCACTGTCTGGAAGCAAGTATGCGACGCAGAGATGTATTTAAATACTTGGTCGCAAAAATAACTTTTGAGGAAGAACAATCCGTGACCGCTCCACGACACGAGGGGAATTTTCCCATTCTGAGGAACAGGTCTGCGACGCAGACCTGATACCCAGATTCGCTCGATAATTTTCCTTCTTCGTTTTCCAGCCCCAATTCGCCTAAACTCGGTTCTTTTTCCCAAATTCCTTTTAGATTCAGATACCCAGAAAATGTACCTAAGAACCTAACTCAAAACAACTCTATAATTCGACGTAATGATCTCAGAAACTTCTCAATCTCAGCCCAATTCAAGAACGACATCAAATTCAAGAATACATATCAAGAACATCAAACTTTCAACCCTTTTAGGACGAATTTACACTGAAATAAACATGTTTGGCACATGGGTGAACAAACCCAACGTTATGAAAGCCTCACTTGTAGGGATCACCCCTTGACGAAATCCAGAATCTTAGCTTCGAGAATTGACGATTCTTGCTTCTTCTCTTCTTTTCTCTTCTCAAAAACCCTAACTCAATTTTTCAAAAGCATAAACTGACCAAGTTCAGTTTAGACCCCTAAGTAATTACCAAAAACGAATTAATTAAATTGGGTATGGTAAAGACCAAAATACCCTTCCAAAATCCGGTTTAGACTTTCCTTATTTGAACATCCCAACTTCAAATGGGCATATCTCACTCATACGAATTCAGAATCGCACAAACTCGGCGGCGTTGGAAAGATTATTCCAAGATATTTCCTACGATATCTGGAAACACACCTAACTCATCCTGATATAGGAGTTATGGTCGTTTGAAGTTGACCAAAGACCCAAACTTAACATAACTTAACAAATTTCCAGATTTTTCATTCTTTCCTAAAATGACTATTCCCAATTCTAACTCTTTCTAGTTCTTTCAATTAGCGAGATGTTACACTCCACTCCATACAATAAAGCCAGTTTGACTACTGCTCTATATCACTTACATTTAAGTATAGTGGCACATTTTTATCACACTCCAGAAGCTAGCCTCCATTTCAACCACCCTGCACCAATACGATGTCCTCGTCAATCTTTCTATTGTCTTGGATAATAGTCCCCAGGTACTTGAAACTCCATTTTTAGAGATGACTTGAGAATCCAACCTGACTTTAACGTTCTCTATATGAGGCACATCATTGAAGTTGTGCTCCACGTACTCTCGGGGGGGGGACCTACCTTTGGCGAAGGAGCGTCAAGTGACACTTGCATGTTCAAGCCCAACTAGCCTTGTTATTATTATATTTTACTATAAATTTAGCATTTTCCTCAATTGTAATTGCATCAACATATTGGTTACTATTTTTGTCACACATTTGGTGCATAACACTAACATCCACTAACCAAAAAACCCTTAAAAAATATGTCCTCTTCATCAGCAGAATAAAAAATGGCTTTATCCAAGACTGTTTTATCAACAGTAGGTTCTGTTGTTGCGACAACCATGTTCGTTCATTCAATAATCCATGACTACATCCCCTGGGAACTCCATGAATATCTCTTATTTGGACTCAGAAACATGTTCACCAAGTTCTCGAATCAGCTAACAATGGTGATTGACGAATTTAATTGCCTTGTCAACAACGAAATTTATGAAGCTGCTGAGACCTATTCTGGAAACAAGTTATCACCTAACATCCATCAACGTAAAATCAGTAAGCCTGAGAAGGTGGAGAATTTCAACATCGTTATGGAATGTAATGAGGAGGTAATGTCTTGCACATATAAAACTGCATGTTATGTTATTTGTTATCATAAAAGGTTTGGCCGGTCTAAACTAGAAGTTATGTTACTTGGACCCTTCAAAAATATTGACGTGTGTGTCAGATCTTTTATGGTTTTTCTAAGGATACAACACAAGTGCAACAACATTTTTGAGGGCCCGTTTCACATAGACTAGAAGTAGTCTGCTGTGGAGGACTCTCCACATTAGACATATGACTCTCTTTCCTAATAATCCACCATCGGAAAAGTGAAATTAGTCGCCTTTCTTTAAAATTCATACTTCTTGATTTGAAGAACGATTGTATTCACGTGTTCAAGTAAGCTTCCGCGTTCAAATTTAACTTAATGATAATTTAATGTAATAGATCGCGTGAAGACAATGTTATTTTTAAAATCTCAAGGTTTTATTCCAACAGGTGACAGATGTTTCTAATGGACAGATTTTCAAGTGGATTTGCCTCTGTAGACAAACAGAGTCTACAAACTTCAATAATTCCAGGGACATGAATTCCACTCTAAAATCTGAAATCAGGTCCTTTGAGGTCACATTTCACAAGAAAAACAGGGACATTAATGTCGTTAAATCGTATTTGCCTCACATCATGAAAGAAGCAAAATTGCAAAACCACGTAAACAAGACAATCAAGATTCACACTGTGGATTGTGAGAGAATGTACAATTTACACGAAATGTGGAAGCCGGTGAATCTTAATCATCCGGTCACTTTTGAGACAATCGCGATGGAATTAGATAAAAAAGACATGATCTTGAAGGATTTGGAGAAATTCGTGAAGAGGAAATATTATTATAGGAAAGTTGGCAAGGCATGGAAAAGAGGGTATTTGTTGTTTGGTCCTCTAGGGACCGAAAAATCTGGTTTGATTGCTGCAATGGTGAATTATTTGAACTTTGATATATATGATTTGGAATTGACTTCACTGAGGAGAAACTTTGAGTTACGGAGGTTGTTGGTTGCCACAGCCAATAAGTCCATTTTGGTGGTGGAGGGTGATCTTAGGCATATTTATATGCCTAAGTTGTCAATAATTGCCCATAAAGTGCTTGAATTGAGGAATGATCTTGAGTCTATTAGCTTGATTTTAGTTATACTTGTGATGATTGTGCACTAACACACATGATTAGTCATTTCAGGAACTTTCAAGGAGCTTGGAGTCGAATGGAAGAAAAGAGATGTGAAGGCGTGCGAAGAATAGACTAAGTGTGGAAGCACCTGGGCCTGGCATACTAAGAGACGCGCCGCGCCAGGCTCGAAAGATCAGAATGGCCTTCCTGGCGCTCTGCTAGGCGCAACGCGCCAACCTTTGAAGTTCTGAAGCTTTTTCCTAGCGCTCTGTTAGGCGCGCCGAGCCACAATGCAAAGTTATGAGTGCGCTGCCAGGCGCGATGGAGGCGCGTCACGCCCCTCTTTTGCCGACTTTTCCAAGTTTTAAACATTAAATAGGATTCCTAATTTGAGTAGGATTTGTTCCCAACTTTTCCTCTTTTTATAAATAGATCCTTAGGGCTCCATAATTGGGGTTGGACGTTTGAGTTAGTGTGCAAGAGCAAGAATTCAAGTTTGTAATAGGTTTTAATCCTTT
Source organism: Solanum lignicaule (assembly GCA_029582545.1). NCBI lineage: Eukaryota > Viridiplantae > Streptophyta > Magnoliopsida > Solanales > Solanaceae > Solanum > Solanum lignicaule. Next base: position 12,410 of record JAJOOF010015706.1, read on the forward strand.
AACTCTTCTATTTTCCGGAATTTGCATGAACTATTGTATTTTCTTGTTTTCTAATAGTATGAGTAGCTAAACTCCCTAGTTCTGGGGCTGTAGCTACAAATTGATTGTTGATTATTTGAGGTTGTTGAATTAATTTTTGGTTGTCAATACAAGTTACTTCTATATTCTTGTTTTAGTATTTTATGCTTTCACACCATAAGATAAATCTATTGTCTAATCTTAAAATCGGGAGAGGAGAGGTTAGATAGACCAGAGAATATAGAGAGCTCGGTCCACCCATTAAATTGAGGTGATTAGTGTTCAGGAGTGACGCCCAAACGAACACCTTGCTTGGTTACGAAATAGGATGAAATATAAATGCTCGCCAGTTAGTCTATTTTTCCCCGCTCAACGATGTAGTTAGATAGCTAACTGGGGTAGGTGACGAGAGGCGTATAACCCAGATCATATCATCAACCCTATAAACCAGTAACTCGACAACTGAAATTAGTTCTAAGCCAATAATATGATACATGATATTCTTTATATGTTGCAGCCCTGGAATTGCTTTTAACTTGCTTGAAACATTATATCAAAGTCGTTCACAATTAGTTACTTTCAATTAGTGCATAATTATTAGTAGATAAGCAATAAATCATCAACTCTTGAAAAGGTTACTTTTTACTTTTAGTTGTAGAATTAAGTGAATATAAGTTGATCATAAGTCTCTTGGGAACGATAACTCGTTTCTTTAAGAATCTATATTACTTGCGCGACCACGTACACTTGCGTGTATAATTGGGAGCAACAGAGGACATTGATTGCACCATTGACTTGCAAGATAACTCGGCTAATCGAGCTACTGTTGTTCATTCAATTAATGGTTTTCCTATGCAAGAAAGCAAGGTAAATTAGTCTTTTATTTTCCATTTCCTATCTTACTATTCCTACTAGTTGTATACACGATAAAAAGTTTGGGCTATGTATCATATTAAATTAAAAGTGGGAAACCTCCAAGTCTAAGTTGAATTACGAAAATGTCCATACAAATTTTTATTAACAATTTTGTTCTACACTAAAAAAAATTTTAAAAAAACTTCTAAACAGAAAACCGTTCATTTTTTACATTAAATTTGAATGTAGAATATTGTTCCATCTTCCCACAATTATTAAATGTTTGAATTTCTTTGTTATCACCAGCAATTATTTCAATCTTAATGTTTTGTTTCTTTCATCTTCCATGGTAGTAATAACTTTTTCATATTCTTTACAACATTCTATAAATTTGCATAGAAACATATATACATTGATCAATCAAATTATCACTCAAACATCTAATTTTTTCACAAAAACAGTGTTGGATAAACAATCATAAGACAATTTTATATATTTGTTTCTTCAAGCATAGAGAATTGCTCTTCTCCTTCACTTCTCAACAATCCTTTTAGATTTGGAAACCTTTCCATAAGTGTCTCTTTTAGTGCCGAACTCCTTTCCATAGCAAGTTGTTCCAAGTATGAGAACATTGGGGCAAAAAATATTATGCTTCTTCAGGTTTTGATAATTGTATGAAACTTTATTTGGGTATTAGAAATACGCAAGTTGTAATTGCATAATTTATGTATTGTTAATTACTTTTTGGGTTTATATGATACTTCTTTTAGGATGGGTTGTAATAATAATTGTGTTCTATACATTTTTTACTAATATTCCTTACAATTGTCTTGCTGAAAGTCCCTTCCTTTTTCCTTTTGTATAACTTAGCCCTTTATTTTCTTGCTTTGTATTTTATGATAAATAGATTTGTTGGGTTGCAATTATTTTTATCTTTTGATAGGCTTTTGGTGATAATCTTTTGAATTATCTTTCAAGAGTTTTCCTTTTTGTAATTTTGCACTTTGATAGAGAAGATGTGGGATTAAATTATGAATTAGAAATTCTTTGTAGTAGTGTTTCATATGCTTTTAGATATGTTGCGTGAAGGATGATGACTCAAAAATTGTATTCACCAAGTTTTACTATGAAGTAAAGTCGTAAGTCTCACATTGACTTTGTTGTTTATTTGATACAAATAATTAATAAATAAGAGTAAAACAAGATACAATAATAAATAAGATTAAAATTCCAATGAGTGAAGAAAGTTATTGTTGATACTCTTCTTTTAAGGTCTCTGTAGCTTCTCATGTTAAAATTTTTATTTCATCTTGTTTGAATTGTTAAAACTAGGTATGTTAAGTTTCATTATGCTTCAAATTGTAAAGTTGGATTATCATTTTACCTCTATGCTAAATTAAATATCTAAATAATTAAACAGTAAACAATATCATATATATTATACTAAAAGTGAAAAGGTGTTAGAGTCAAAAATTGAATCAACCTTTAACTGTAATAAAATGAGAAAAACATTAAGAAAGATGAAAATGAAAAGATCATGGTTTCAGGACTATTCATTTTTACAAATCAAAATTTTAAAACTCTTATCTTTTCATTCTCTCATGTTGAAAGAAGGAAAAAGTTGGACTTGCAAACTATAAATTAAGCATTGTACAATATCCTATAAATCATAAGAAATGATAGTAATTAATTATTGATTTCAAAATCTTTTCTTTTATTTGATTCCATCTTCATCTATGTATTACCATATTTAATTGTGTTTATGTGTCATTTTTTCCTTCTCTCAATTTTGGTGGCATCATATAAATCATAAATATAGGACAAGATATAGTGTATAGCTATAATTATATGTGATAAGTTCAATGATTAACTATATTTGTTTGGTAAGAATATCTTATTTCTTTATAACAAATTTTTTATGTTGAACAATATCAATTTTTGAACTTTTAAAATTTGTTGATAGCATGAAAAATATGAGATGAATACATTATTGTATGGAATAAATATGCAACACACGTTCCCAGAAACTAGTTTTAGTAAAATAGTGTAATACATACAAGC
>JAJOOF010015707.1:0-14850 GCA_029582545.1 Solanum lignicaule
AACCCTAGTCTATTTGATGAATGTGATATTTTGTAGGTGTATGCCATTAGAAGTGAAATTGAAGGTTCATAGGTGATCTTCTTAAATCAATGTCATGTGTAGTAATTGTTCAAGGTTAGGAACATACAATCATGAATTGAACTAGACTTTATTGAATATGAGGGATCATGACTTGTAAAGATGAAATTGAACCTTTATGATCAATTGTGACTAGAATCACCAAGTAATGAGGGATGTGATTAGAATATCTTGAAATCTAGGTATAATGAAGCTAATAAGAAGTAAAACTTTGAGTATAAGGCATGTAGTCATGAATGATGATCACTAGGGTTTTGTGAGTAAAGACAATATGATGACCTAGATGTTGAGAGTACAGTCTAAATGAGATTAGAAGATTAAACAAATAGAGTTATGGTGGTAGATGTTTGCCTACCTAATCTACCTAATAAATGCTTGAATATGTGAAGTGATAGATTCACTTGAGTCATGAGGATACCAATGTCTAATGTAGAATTCTAGATATGGTATTATAAATGAATATAATATGACATGAAAGGTTCTCTCACATAGAATGATTCTAGGTTGAAATGTTTTCTCACCTAAAATGAATCTAAGTCCTAGGACTATAAAATGTGATGAGGCTTGTGCCGATTCCCCTAAATGACCTTTACATGATAGGAATGTGTGGTGAGTTCCCTTACTCCTAATTAGTTAGTCACAAGGAGTGTGAGGTGATTACCATTTATATATGTGTGACTCCCAAGGCAAGCGCTGAATACCCATTAGCCTTTAGTTTGATCATGTAGGCGATTACCTATGATCCTTATGTGATGATGTGGAGGCGAATACCTACATTACACATTAAAATTGATATGGAGGTGAATACTTATATCACATTAAAATGGACATGGAGTCGAATACATATGATTCATTAACTTGTATGACTTGTGGAGACTCCCATTGTCCTTATAATTCACTAGTATGTGTGACTAGAGGTTATTACCCTTATTTGTATGATTCCATGATATATATGACTTGAGGTGATTCCCCTTGACTTTCATGATGAACTAAATATTTATGCCTTGAGGTGACTCACCCTTACATTTATGAACATGAGCATGATTAGTTTGGATTGTAGCTTTAGAGGCCTCTCAAATACATGCATGACTAGTGGTGACTCCCCTTGTCTTTATGATGCTAAGAGATGGTGAACATGAATAATGAACCTATAGTGTCTAGCTTAGCATGGGTAGGATTATGGGGCATTGTTCATGCATGGCACAAGCTTGCCTTAAGGTTACTCATAAGGTGTTTCTCTTATATGATGTATGCTTAGATAGGATTTGCTATAGTTGCCTTCCTTGACATGATATGATTGACTAAAGGTGATAGTTCCCTTGTCTATATAAAGTAAGCTAATAATGAGACCAATGTAGGGTAAATATGACTATGATGACTTCAAGGTTATGCTTAGTGTGAAAGGTAGTATGGGATTCCTTTCATACATTGTACAAGTGTACTTTGAGGTTACTTAGGAGTATGGCTCCCTTATGGTAGAAAAGCTTAAGACTTGACCATGTATATAGGCTATGATTAAGATGACCAAAAGTTAGTTAGCTTGGGTGGTATTATGGGATGTTATTCATGCATTGCACATGTATGCTTTTAGGTTACTTGAGAATAGTTCTATTATGGTAAAGATGACTAAGAGTCAAAGAATGTTTATATGATGCTTATGTTGGAGACTTTGCTTATTATGATTATGATATTGTCTCTTATGCTTATGTTTCATGTTGCATATGAAGTATTTCATATGATTTTGGATTATGTATTATGTTGACTAGCCCTTGTCTTATGCTCTTATGATTATGCTAGCTCAAATTTAGTACATTTTGTACTAATGCATATTTTGCCTAAATTCTAATCAAATGTAGGGGTTTGGAGACTTGAGTGCTATTTGGGGAGAGGTTTCTAAAGAGCTGAGGAGTTGAAGATCTTGGTGAGTCCTCATAGCTTAGAGGACAAAAACCCACCATTTCCTTTGTCTTTTATTTTCATGTTGAGACTGTTGTATGGGCTGTGTCCCAAGAGTTTTATTCTAAAGTCGTATTAGATGGTGTGAGATAGAGTATAGAAAGACTTTTGCTTGCTTTTATGAAAATGACTTCGATTGTAAAAAGTTTTAAATTTTCTGTACTTTTCTACTATCTTATGTTCATGATATACTAAGGGCTTGTATGAGAACCTTTCGGGGTCAAGTACGCCGTATTACTTCTAGGGTATACCCCTGGGTCGTAACAAACTTGGTATTAGAGCAAAAGGCTTAGAATGGTTCTAAGATTGTCTCAGACAACGTCTAGTAGAGTCTTGTTCATAAATGTGATGCACGCCACATTTATGAATAGGAGGCTATTGGATGTTTAGGAAATCTCACTTCTTCATTCTCTAAATCGTGCCATAGAGTTTGGCTTTAGTAGGTCCTTCTCCTAATCTGTTCCCTATGCTTTTTCAAGGTATGGCTAATGCAAGGGCTAATGCTAGGAGAAATGAGGAACGAAATGTGGATCAAGAGGTTCCTCTCTAAGTTCTACCTCAAGTTCCTCATCAAGATCCAATTGACCCTATAGGGGAGAATGTGACTCATGCAGAATTTAGGTCCTCTATACAATTGTTAGCTCAAGCTATGACGACTCAAGCCAATAGGGATGTGAATCCCACAGCCTTAATAGTGAGGGAGTTTATTAAGATCAAACCCCTGGAGTTTTATGGCTCCAAGGTGGAGGAAGACCCTAAGAAGTTTTGTAGATGAGTTGTGTAAGATTCTTGATATCATGGGGGTGACTTTGGTAGAGAAAGCGGAGTTAGTCGCTTACCAATTAAAAGGGGTATCTCAAATATGGTATGGTCAATGGAAATGGAGTAGACCCGTAGAAGCGGTTTCCATAGAGTGGGAGGTGTTTGAAAAGACATTCCTTGATAGGTTCATTCCCCTAGAGTTGAGGGAGGCAAAGATGCAAAAGTTTATTAACCTTGAGCAAGGTAGTATGCGTATTCAAGAGTACTCTCTAAAGTTTACCCAACTTTCCAAGTATGCTTCAACTTTAGTGGAGGATTCAAGGGATAGGATGAATCATTTCATGATGGGAGTGTCCGAATTAGTACGAAAAGAATGTCGTATGGAAATGTTTATTGATGATATGGATATCTCACGTCTTATGGTTTTCGCCCAACAAATTAAGGAGTCCAAACTTTAGGAAGAATCTAGGGAGAAAAAGAGGTCTAGATTTGATGATGATGATGAGTGCGTTGGACATGGTCGCCCTAGGTTTAGACAAAAGTTCCTCGGGCAAGGTCCCTCAAGTAATCCTAATTTTAACCAAAATAGGGTGTCTAACCCCAAGTCTCTAGAATATGGTAGTGAAATTCTATCATCGAGGTGTAGTAAGTGTGATAGAAGGCATGAGGGTGAATGCCTAGCAGGCTTAATATTTTTTTTGGTTGTGGTGAGTTGGGCCACAAAATAAGACATTTCCCTAAGGTTGCTAGAAATTAAGAGGATAGTCGTCGTAGGTCCCAACCCTACCCTTCCTCCGGTCCAATTGGTTTGGGTGGGAAGGCTCCAAAGAAGAATATATCATAAGCTCTCCAATCTAGAGGTGATCAAGAGTAACCTCCTTATATTGCTACCGTTATGTGTTTTTATGCTTTATCAAGATTCCGTTGTTGCTTGTCTTTTATGACATGATAGATTGGAAATGATAAACTTTGATGTTGTCTATAGTATGAATGATGGTTCATTGTTGCCTTTATATTACGAAAATATGTTTAGAATAATTTGTGTAGGCTTACTCCCAAGAGGGAGATAGTATGCCTATCTAGCAAGGTTTTTGTGTGCTTATGTTTAGTTGATGGTAGAACCCGACTTAGTCATAATGAGTTTTGAGGTATGTTGATAGATTGGTTGAATAGGGTGTTTAGATAATGCCTAGATGGGTTGAGTGAATAGACTCCTCTAAGAAGGGTAGAAGTGTAATTCACCATGGTTTAGAATCATCTTGTGTGATGGATGTGAAAGTTTAGTGATGACTTGCTCCGACCTTAGAATTGAAAGAAATGATGCTTAAAGGAGTTTGTATAGGCTTGCTCACAAGGGGGAGATAATGTGCCTATATAGCAAGGTCGTTGAGTATCCTTGATGTTCATGAGTTAGGTTTGCTTGAAATTCTCGCCTTGAGAGGTGTAGTGAGTATGAGAAGTTTAGTCCCAGTTTGGTAGGCTCATATGAGATCTTTAGTGGTGTTAGTAAGGCTTCTTGTGAGCTAGAATTTCTTAAAGAGAACCTCTCTAAATTAGAAGTACCAGTGGGGATTTTAGACCGGAAGTTAAGAAATAGAAGAACAAGGAAGTTGTTCCATGAAGTTGTAGGAGTGATCTTTTAGTAAGGGTTTAGATGAGGGTGCTACTTGGGAGGCCTAGGGTCAATGAGAAATCCCAATATCCTCATCCTTCTTCCTTGTATTCCTCCTTTAGCATTAAAGATCTTGAGATTTTAAGTTCCTCTTGATTTGTTTTTATGTGAAGCCATGTGTGATTTATGTGTTGCCATGACTTCCTTATGTGCTTGTTCATGAAAATGCTTAGGTCTTGTTAGAAATGACTTATATGCATTGTTTTCCTCATGTTGTAATGCATTTGAGTAGATTTGCATATAGACTTCATGAGATGAATTATGAGCATGCCTTAGTTTTGGGAGTTGAATGATTTCTCCTTGAATAAATGCTTTTTGAGAGTAAATTGCATTTAGGCTCGATGAGTGTATATTGAGCATGTTTTAGTTAGGAGATGTTAGTTACTCCTAGAGAATGAGTAAATAACGAATTTCATGCATTTTGGGTTGGTAGATGTAGTTCCTACTCCCTTGTGATGCATTGAATATGTTTAGTTTGGAATTGAAGTTTTCTTCCTTGGTTATGTGCATTTAGATGTAGTGCATGCATGAAGGGTAGTTTAGAGTTGTGAATTTAACAAGTGTTTAGAATTGTCATTCAAGGACGAATGATTCCAAGGGGGAGATATTGTTACGCCTCAGAAACTAGTAAGTTGAACTAGAGAGTTTTGGAGCTTTTTGTAAGAGTTTTGGAGAGTGGTATGAGGATTAAAAGTCGTAAAAATGATTCCCGAACATAGTATGTAGGTTAAAGGGTTAGGGCGTCAAGGTACGGCCCCCCAAGGACCACCCAAGGGGTCCTCGAAGAGGACCTCAAAACAACCCTAAAAGCTGTCAAAATGGGCAGCACTCACTATTGCCACCTACTGGCCGTGAGTGGACCCACGCCCCATGGGTTGGGGTCGTGGGTCAAGGCCTGCACTAGCCTGTAATGTTGAGCCTCAGTACCTCACCTACGAAGGTGCAGTATGGATCGTGGACCCACCCACGGTCCGTGGGTGGGTGGTTCGTGAGTTGGGGCAGATTTTCAAGTTTAGTTTTTAGTTAGGGGACTTAGGGGTTAATTAGTAATTAACTAGGGTTTAAAGGAGGTCGGTTAGTTAGTTATTAAACCCCCTATATAAGCCTAATAAGACCCCAAAATTAAGTCATTAACTCATTCATCAAAGAGCCTCAAATTCTCTCCAAATAATTCTCTCTGAAGAAGAAGAAGAAGAGAAGGAAGAGAGGAAAATTTCACTCCATTGTTTCAAGCTTGATTAGGGCTTTGAATTGAGGTATGTTAGCTTAATCATCTATGGGTCTTTAACCCATAGATCCCCCTAGGTTTTCCCCCAATTGTGAAGTCAAAAACCCAATTCTAGCTAGGGTTTCCTCTTACAGTGTGGGTAGGGTTTAGGTATGATTCCAATCTAGTGGATAATACCTAATTATGATTGTATTAACATTTAATTATTATATTATGATGAATTCATGTGATTTCTATGGTTAACCCTAGTCTATTTGATGAATGTGATATTTTGTAGGTGTATGCCATTAGAAGTGAAATTGAAGGTTCATAGGTGATCTTCTTAAATCAATGTCATGTGTAGTAATTGTTCAAGGTTAGGAACATACAATCATGAATTGAACGAGAATTTATTGAATATGAAGGATCATGACTTGTAAAGATGAAATTGAACCTTTATGATCAATTGTGACTAGAATCACCTAGTAATGAGGGATGTGATTAGAATATCTTGAAATCTAGGTATAATGAAGCTAATAAGAAGTAAAGCTTTGAGTATAAGTCTTGTAGTAATGAATGATGATCACTAGGGTTTTGAGAGTAAAGACAATATGATGATCTAGATGTGCTAAGGCTTTGAGAGTAAAGTCTAAATGAGATTAAAAGCTTAAATGGATAGAGTTATGGTGGAAGACCTTTGCCTACCTAATCTACCTAATAAATGCTTGAATATGTGAAGTGATAGATTCACTTGAGTCATGAGGATACCAATGTCTAATGTAGAATTCTAGATATGGTTTTATGCATGAATATAGCATGACATGAAAGGTTCACTCACATAAAATGATTCTAGGTTGAAAGGTTTTCTCACCTAAAATGAATCTAAGTCCTAGGACTATAAAATGTGATGAGCATTATGCTTATTCCCCTAAATGACCTTTACATGATAGGAATGTGTGGTGAGTTCCCTTACTCCTAATTAGTTAGTCACGAGGAGTGTGAGGTGATTACCCTTTATATATGTGTGACTCCCAAGTCAAGCGGTGAATACCCATTAGCCTTTAGTTTGATCATGTAGGCGATTACCTATGATCCTTATGTGATGATGTGGAGGCAAATACCTACATTACACATTAAAATTGATATGAAGGCGAATACCTATATCATATTAAAATAGACATGGAGGTGAATACCTATGATTCATTAACTTGTATGACTTGTGGAGACTCCCCTTGTCCTTATAATTCACTAATATGTGTGACTAGAGGTTATTACCCTTACTTGTATGATTCCATGATATATATGGCTTGAGGTGATTCCCCTACTCTTTCATGATGAACAAAACATTTATGTCTTGAGGTGACTCCCCCTTGCATTTATGAACATAAGCATGATTAGTTTGGATTGTAGCTTTGGAGGCCTCTCCAATACATGTATGACTAGTGGTGACTCCCCTTGTCTTTATGATGCTAAGAGATGATGAACATTAATGATGAACCTAAAGTGTCTAGCTTAGCATGGGTAGGATTATGGGGTCTTGTTCATTCATGGTACAAGCTTTCCTTAAGGTGACTAATGAGGTGTTTCTCTTATATAATGTAATCTTAGATAGGATTGTGCTATAGTTGCCTTCCTTGACATGACATGATTGACTAAAGGTGATAGTTCCCTTGTCTATATGAAGTAAGCTAATAATGAGACCAAAGTAGTTTAAATATGACTATGATGACTTCAAGATTATGCTTAGTGTGAAGGATAGTATGGGATTCCTTTCATACATTGTACAAGTGTACTTTGAGGTTACTTAGGAGTATGGCTCCCTTATGGTAGAAAAGCTTAAGACTTGACCATGTATATAGGCTATGATTAAGATGACCAAAAGTTAGTTAGCTTGGGTGGTATTATGGGATGTTATTCATGCATTGCACATGTATGCTTTTAGGTTACTTGAGAATAGTTCTATTATGGTAAAGATGACTAAGAGTCAAAGAATGTTTATATGATGCTTATGTTGGAGACTTTGCTTATTATGATTATGATATTGTCTCTTATGCTTATGCTTCATGTTGCATGAAGTATTTCATATGATTTTGGATTATGTATTATGTTGACTAACCATTGTCTTATGCTCTTATGATTATGCTAGCTAACATATTTAGTACATTTTGTACTAATGCATATTTTGCCTACATTCTAATCAAATGTAGGGTTTGGAGACTTGAGTGCTATTTGGAGATGGGTTTCTAAGGAGCTAAGGAGTTGAAGATCTTGGTGAGTCCTCATAGCTTCGAGTACAAAATCCACCATTTCCTTTATGTCTTTTATTTTCATGTTGAGACTATTTTATGGGCTGTGTCCCAAGAGTTTTATTCAAAAGTTGTATTAGTGGTGTGAGACAAAGTATAGAAAGACTTCTGCTTGCTTTTATGAAAATGACTTCGATTGTAAAAAGTTTTTAAAATTTTCCGTACTTTTCTATTATCTTATGTTCATGATATGCTAAGGGCTTGTATGAGACCCCTTCGAGGTCAAGTACGCCGTGTTACTTCTAGGGTATACCATTGGGTCGCAACATGTTGTGTGAGCTAGGCCCTATTTCATTCAAACATTGTAATAGATGGCTATGACAAGACTTAATGTCTAGACTTCTGCTTTCGTTTATGAAAATTTTAGACTTGTAATGTGTTTTTACTCTTATTGTTCTATTTCTTATGTTATGAGGACTAAGTGATTTGTATGGAGTCCTTCGGGGTTCTATACACCTTGTTACATCTAGGAGGTACCCCTGGGTCATGACAGAAAATCATCTACTTACATTGATCCAATCATATCTTACTCAGATTAGGAGAGTTAATACAGACTATCAAAACTAGACGATTAAATACATAGTGACTTGTATAAATTTCATCTAATAGGGAAGAAGGTCTAAGCCAGCACATAAAACTAATACTTCACTACTATTTAATCTTGGTAATCATGGGAGGGACCCCTAGAACCAAATATGACCAAAACTCATATAACGATCCAAGAAAAATTCTTACTGGGTCGTTCTTATGAATCTACCAAATTTCAGATCAATCAGAGTCTTCTTTTTTTCGAATTTCAAAACTATGATCGATTTGGTTGAAAACATTATATGGTCAAAATAGAATTTAAAATCTTTTCATTTGAAAATTCTTATCACATGACACATATCATCATTTGTGAAATAGATACACAAATCAAGAACAAAGAACAAAATTCTAAAAACTATTTACTTTATCTGAATACTATTTTTCAAAAATCAGCATGTTTATGAATGCATTGAATATAAAAAAATTCAAAACACACCTCATAGATATCCATGCATCTTGAACAATAATTTTTGATGAAAAAATGACTACTCATGCAACATACATATGTGGTGTCAGATATTCACGTCAACAAATTTAGAACAGAAGCTAACTCAGATGGAGAGTATATGTTAATTTAAGTCAAGTGAATATCATTATCCCTAGATCCATTGATCCAATCTATATTCCTCAGATAGGGAGAGTCAATACAGATAATCAAAACTAGAGATTAAATTTTAATGACTTGTATCAATTTCATCCGATATGGAGGAAGGTCTAAGCCAACACATGAACTTAATACTTCACTAAAATTTAGTCACGAATACCATAGAGAATAATCTCTATTATCACTATATCATAGACGAGTAATTTTCATTAAAATTAATTTTCAAGATACAAAACAAAATCCAAAAACATCATTTGAACAACCTCAAATTACCAAATCACCGCATAACAATGAGTATTTTAAATTTAATTATTTCTGATGAACCTACCGAATTTCAGATCAACCAGAGTTCACAAATAATATTTATTTTCAAAGCTATGATCAAATAAAGATTCAAACGATTGAAGGAAAAATAATCATATCTACATCCTTATCATATATCAGTTCATGTTAACTCATCACGTGTAATCATGTACCACATATAACATAAATAAAACTGATATAAAAGATGTCATTCATACTTAATCATATTTTAATTCCAAAGAATAACTTTAAAACCATTTTAACGACCTCAAAGAATCATAACCACATAGCAATAATTACTTTTTAGGTCTTACTAGGCCGTTATCAATGAGCTTACTAGATTTCAGGTCAATTGGAGTCTATAGAGAATCTTTATTTCCAAAGTTATGACCAAATTCAAATTCAAGTGATTTAAGCATCTTTAGGAATTAAAACAATACGACATACATTCTTATCACATATCAAATCATGTTAAGTCACCATGTGTAACCATACTCCAAATTTAACATAAACACAACTGACATAAAGAAAGATCTTATCATATTCAAATCGAATTTTAATCTGACAAACTATCTAACACCCATCTAAACTATTTTCGATGGAACCATCAAATTTCAAGTCAATCAAAGATCATAAAATTCATGACCACCTAAACTATGTCCAAATTTGAAAAAATAATCGTTCTAGGCATAGTTAAAGATAATTAAAAAAAAAGAGATGTAGATTTTCATTCTCCTTTAATAATTATCTCATGAGCATAAGACATACGTTGTGTCCTTTCTTTACTAAGAAACACTGCATTTCCTTATATCAAAATTGTCCTTTCAATTAATACATTTGAAAATTCAAGATATTACATTTTTTCCATCTAGATCGACGAAAACTTTTAATATCCATTTTCATGATTAAGTGTTACTAGTATCTCAAGGTAAATTTCCATTCTAGTAAATAAATATACACCACTAGTATTCACTTAGGACAAATTATACATGATACATTGAGGATATTTTAATGAATAATATAAATAGATCAGTATCGTAAATCATATTTATTAATCATAATTCTCAATTCATATACTATAATCTCACATATATAATATATTAAGAACTTCTAATAATTCCAAATAAACAAACCACTTAAGGGTAACCATCTATTAATTATAATAAAATTCTTAATATATTTACGAGTTAATATATACATTTGACAAAGAGAAATCCTATGCCCATATAATTAAGAAAAACTTTCTAATTATTGAAGAAACAAGGCACGCATGTGAATTTTAAAATTGTTCTCTTCCGTTGTTAATCAGGCAATAGGCAGTTAAGAGAAGCATATTATTAAATTGAATAAAATTGTAGCAATCCGGACGGTGGAAACCATTCAAATTTAATATGTTAAAATCAGCCTTCACATTGCCTAGTTCACATTATCAACAACTTCCTTTGTAATTAAGAAATAAAAACAAATTTAAAATCACACGAGACCAGACACTAATCCAAGCAATACACGTTTGCAAGTATGGTCAAAGTTAATTTAGCCAAAATTGAAACCAAAATCACAATTGCTTTGATATTGTTCAAATCAGCCTTTAAGTCAATTTAGCTATAAGATTTACCTCTTCTCTTTTACCCAAAATAAAATCACACATAACAAATAAGGTTCAACCAACAGAAACCTTTTCGACTCACTTTTGTTTTCCCAAGTAACCAATTTACATATAGAGCTACTGCATCACCGACATGTGTTTAAAACTTGAATCTTATATATAATCGAACATACATATACATCATCTAGGTTATCTATTTAGACGGAAGCATACTAGAATCTTACTGCTTACATGAATAATAGATAACCAATACCGTTTATGCTAGAACACATAATCTTGCTGAAACTTAATTCGATAAATACCAATTGAAGCGTGAGCAAATACCTTCAGGCCAATCTCCAAGTAAGACAACAACTATGATCTTCTATAGTGATCCCAATTTTACATCTGAACTCTTTCAATACTTGGGTGGGCAAGCATGAACAGAAACCTTCAATCATTCTAGGGTTAGAAGAATCCCTATATATAGAGATTTCTTCCGGTCCAAAGAGGAGAACCAAAACACACGTTATTTTTCTTCCAAAAAAACACGCTTGTTTTCTTTTTAAAACCAAATCCAAGCCTGACTCCCCTTTTTTCCTTAGAAATAGGATTCCGAGTTTAGTTAAATATGGGCACCGTAGGGACCACCTAATTAATTACTGAGTCTTCCTATTATGGAAATAATTGAAATAATTAATTTGAATTTATTCTTACCATAATAAATTACAATCATTCCACTAGAAATTCGTAATTGCACTCCTCTATTTATATTTCAAAATTCCCCATTAAATAGTTCTGTAATTCCCTATGTTAAGATTACAGATACTAATTAATAAATTAAATTACTGACGAATTTAACTCAATGATTAATTTCTTTTAGAGAACTACTTAAGTTATTTCATGTGTCGAATTCATAAATCCACTTGCAAGGTTTGACACGATGAAAACTTATAAGTTTCTCGTAAAGGCATATCAATCAATCTGTATAACGAGACATGGATTGCATCAACTAACTTATTATTTCACCAATATATATTATTATCATCCAATCTATCATGCATATTGACCCATCTCAGGATCTCACCTTTTAATAAATCAAAACAATAATTAATTAATAAAAATCATAATAGTTATATCAGGATTAAGAATATAGGTACATTTAACAGTTTAGAGAATATGCTTTTGTCAGTCAGTCTAAAACAACTATCTTTACTCGGTCCCGTTCAATACATACAAAATGCACTAACACAAGAAGTTGGAACTATACCATTCCCATAACCAAGATAAATTATATATAATCTTGTGCTACAATCATTCCGATAGCATGTCCAATTTCCATCCTAGATTGTGAAAAAAAATATTATACTTATAAGAACCGATAATTTAATCCTTTGTGTATAAGCTAAAACTCTATACACTAAATCATCTACTATATAAGTAAATAGACACCATAAACAACTATCTGATCTATTAAAACTGAGTAAATATTTATTCTATAATAAATATTATATCTAAACATATGATTAATAGTATATATCCCAACACCAGACATTGTATTGGTACTCTACACTATAGTCTACACACTTCACAATACTTCTACTTCATATTAGAAATTCCATATTGTGTTTGGATTGTAACATGTAATTGTAGCTTTCATATTGCATCTACTCTTATTGATGCAATTTCTCATTATATTTCTTGTTTTACTATATCAAAGTATTTATAACTGATTTTCTTGTTTCACTGTATCAAGCCAAATTTTTAAAGAAGTGAGAAGTCATATATTTATTTTATGAGCATTTTTCTATTGGGTAAATTAAAAATCAAACCGTTAAGGACCAAAAACTGATAAAGAATATTTTATTGGTTTAGTGTATTTAAAAGTTGAAAACTGATTAACTGAGTCAATATAATAGTACATAACATCGAACCGAACCAACTTATGCACACCCCTACATACTGCACAAAAGGAGTGAAGGAATGTAACTGTTTCCTAGAATGTTTCATACCTCCCTGATTTGTGGATGTTAATACACCAATTCTCAGGACTCTATTCGATATTTGTTCTTCTACTGAGAGATCGGTGACCTAGGCTCCGATACCAAATTCTCACGGTCCAACTTACCAGGCTGTGCGGACACCTACTCAAACATCTAGCACTACAACAAATATGATATATAGCTACGAAATTATTAGCTACGACATCAAATTCGTTACTAATTGTTCGCTTTTAGTGACAAAATTTACTTTTCGTGCTTAAATATATGAGACACATACTTTTAGTGACGAAACAAAAAAACTGTACCAAAGTTTCGTCTACTAAAGTTTCCCACCAAAAAAATAATTGGCGCCATTTGTTAAGTAGTGTTAGTCACGAATTTAAAGTTATCGGTGACACATTATTTCGTCACTAATAATGTATCTAATTCATGACAAATTATTTTTTGTCTTAAAATTTATTGATTTTTTTACCCAAAAAAATTTCATCTAAAAAAACATGTTGTTACAATATCGACAAATTAGAATTCGTAGTTAAATATTATAAGTTTTAGCTATAAGAATTTAACTTTAATTATGATATTTATTTTTGTCACTAATAGTATAAATAATTGGTGACAAAGATTTTATTGTCTCTAAACAATCTATGATTCAGTGACAACAAAAAAATTGTCACAAAATATGTAAGGTGTTAAATAGCGACGACTTAAAATTTGTAGTGAATAATTCAACTATTTGCTACGAAAAGAATTCATAGCTAAATACAATTTTTTTTGCTACAATTGTTCATAATTACAAGTGACAACTTACAAAAAGAATAATACAAGTGCTTCATAAGAAATAGACAGAGTCCTTTCATTAATTGGCGAGGGAAAATATTAAAACCAACGAATTCGGTCCATTTTGTAAAAATGAAAAAGTTCAATTCATGAATTTTCTTAAATTACACAATTATGCATCATTTAAAAAATACAATCCAGGTTATAAGTATCGTGAGTGGGGTACGATTCTGCCACTAGATCACTATTATTTGTTGGTTTAACACTTTTATTTTTTATTTGATACACTTTCATCGATAAAGACGATAGAAAAAATAATTTCTCAAGTCTTGGTGCTAATTTTTGTGCGTGTCTATTGATTTGTGATTGGTAAACTGCATAGACTAAGTCGATCTATTTGCTTCTGTCTAAAAATATGTAGTTATTTAATAGTAATTTCACAAATGCACATAGATCAACTATACAGAGATAACATCGACTTACAAACTTAGACTTTGCAAAGGTGCGAAATATTTTATGAATTTCTATTAACTTTTCCATCGGTGTGAAAATCGAAATAAACTAAAAAAATGAAAGCACAAATGAAAGAAACGAACAACCTAGGATTTCAAATATATTATGATGAAGTACTATAGTTATGGGTATCAATGTTTTTTTTTTACAAAACAATTGATTTACTGACCGAATTGAACCGATTATTCAATTTTTTTAAATAAAATCGAAAGTTTAATTTTATTTAAATTTATAATTGTACTATATAATTTTTAAAATTTATAAAAATAACTGAATAAAATAACAGAATCGTACTGAATATATTTAAAGATATGTTAAAAAAAATATACAGTTTAATTAAAATATAATCTACATTTGAATGAATTGTGGGTGGTAAATTTCATGCACTTGTGTATGTGTATAAATAATCATATAATATATTATATCTACAAAAGTTAAATTTGAAAGAAGTGAATGAAGTAGAAAATAAATTAAAAATGAGAGACAAGAGAGAGTT
>JAJOOF010015708.1:0-22130 GCA_029582545.1 Solanum lignicaule
TTTTAATTAAATGTTTTCTTGGTAAAGAAGGTTTTAAATTCATTATGTTTTTAGTGTTATGCGATGAATGAATGCTAAGAGGCTTGTATTAGACCTCCGAGAGGTCGAGTACGCCGGTTACGACTAGGGGGTGCTCCCGGGTCGTGACACAAGGGGTAGTAAGGCTTCTGCATGTGCTAGGTGTGGTAGAACCCACCCAAGGAAGTGTCGTCAGGACCAGACAGGTTGTTTTAAGTGTGGTCAAGAGGGTCACTTCATGAAGGAGTGCCCTAAGAGCAGGCAAGGTAGTGGAAATCTGAGCAATAGGGCCCAAGCTTCATCAGTTGCTCCCCCAGACATGATGGTACCTAGAGGAGCTACTTCTAGTACTGGCGGAGGAGCAAACCGCCTCTATGCAATCAACAGTCGCCAAGAGCAAGAGGATTCACTGGATGTTGTCACTGTTATGATTTGAGTCTTTGACTTTGTTGTTTATGCTTTGCTAGACCCCAGAGCGAGTTTATCTTTTGTAATTCCTTATGTTGCTATGAACTTTGATGTTATACCTGAGCAACCTAGTGAGCCAGTCATAGAGTGGAGTAGTAGTTCAGCAGTGCCTAAGGGTCGTTTCATTTTCGTACCTCAAGGCGAGAAAGTTAGTTTCGAAGGGTTGTATCTATCACTTAGTCCGAGTTAATGACTCTAGTGTTGAGATACCTCATTTTCAATCAGTTCCTATAGTAAGAGAGTTTCAAGAAGTTTTTGTTTTCTGATGACCTACCCGGAATTCCTCATGAGAGAGAAATAGACTTTGATAAGACATCATTTCAGATACTTAACCTATCTCTTTTTCGCCTTATAGAATGGCACTAGCAGAGTTGAAAGAGTTGAAAGAGCAGTTAAAAGGATCGGTTAGATAAGGTGTTTTATTTGACCAGGTTGATTCGGAAAATAACGAAGTTTCAACGGTCCAAAACTTGTGAGGAAAGTTTTCAGGAATTGAAAAAGAGGTTGATTACAGCTCCAGTTTTGACCTTACCAGAAGGTACTCAAGGTTTTGTGGTGTATTGTGATGCATCTAGAGTTGGTTTGGGTTGTGTCTTAATGCAGAATGGCAAAGTTATAGCTTATGCCTCCAGACAGTTGAAAGTTCATGAGAAGAACTACCTAACCCATGACTTAGAGTTAGCTGTTGTAGTGTTCGCTCTGAAGATTTGGCGTCATTACTTGTATGGTGTGCATGTTGATGTATTTACTAATAAAAAGAGTCTTCAATATGTGTTCACTGAGAAGGAGCTTAATCTCAGACAGAGGAGGTGGTTAGAATTACTCAAGGATTATGATCTGAGTATTCTTTACCACCCAGGTAATGCTAATGTTGTTGCTGATGCTTTAAGCAGCTTGTCTATGGGTAGCACAACCCATATTGAAAAAGGGAAGAGAGAGTTAGCAAAAAATGTGCACAGACTGGCACGCCTGGGAGTCAAAATTATAGATTCCGCAGAAGGAGGTATAGCGGTGACGAGCGGGGCCGAATCATCATTAGTGTCAGAAGTGAAAGAAAAACAAGACCAAGATCCTATTTTGCTTGAGTTGAAGGCAAATGTTCTAAAGCAAAGAGTACTAGCTTTTTAACAAGGGGGAGATGGTGTATTGAGATATCAAGGTAGATTGTGTGTACCTATGGTGGATGGACTCCAAGAGAGGATTACGGAGGAAGCTCATAGCTCCAGATATTCCATTCATCTGGGTTCCACAAAGATGTATCGTGACTTGAGAGAATTTTATTGGTGGAATGGCATGAAGATGGACATTGCTGAATTTGTTGCTAAGTGTCCAAATTGCCAGCAAGTGAAAGTTGAACACCAAAGGCTCGGTGGTTTGGCTCAGAGGATAGAACTTCCGGAATGGAAGTGGGAGATGATCAATATGGATTTCATCACAGGGTTGCCAAGGTCTCGCAGACAGCATGATTCTATTTGGGTGATTGTCGACAGAATGACAAAGTCAGCTCATTTTCTACCGGTAAAGACTACCCCTTCAGCATAATATTATGCCAAGTTGTATATTCAAGAGATAGTGAGACTTCATGGAGTCCCAGTCTCCATTATTTCAGATAGAGGTGCACAGTTTACTGCACAGTTCTGGAAATCTTTTCAGAAAGGCTTGGGTTCGAAGGTGAACTTAAGTACTGCCTTTCATCCTCAGACTGATGGGCAAGCAGAGCGTACTATTCAGACTCTAGAAGATATGTTAAGGGCTTGTGTGATAGATTTCAAAGGTAATTGGGATGATCACCTACCTCTCATTGAGTTTGCCTACAACAACAGTTATCACTCTAGCATCCAGATGGCTCCATATGAAGCTCTTTATGGGAGAAGATGTAGATCTCCTATTGGATAGTTTGAAGTTGGTGAAGCAGGGTTGTTAGGACCCAATTTAGTTCACCAAGCTTTGGAGAAGGTGAAAGTGATTCAAGAGTGGTTGAAAACGGCACAGAGTCGCCATAAATCCTACACTGATGTTAGGAGAAGGGCGTTAGAGTTCGAAGTAGATGACTGGGTATATTTGAAAGTTTCACCCATGAAGGGGGTAATGAGGTTTGGTAAAAAGGGGAAACTTAGTCCCCGGTATATTGGACCTTATCGCTTAGTCAAGAGGATTCGCAATGTTGCTTATGAGTTGGAGTTACCACAGGAACTAGCAGCGGTTCATCCGGTATTTCACATCTCCATGTTAAGAAAGTGCATAGGCAATCCTTCATTGATCCTGCCTACTAAGAATATCAGGATCACGAATAACTTATCTTGTGAGGAGATTCCTGTTCAGATTCTAGATCGCCAAGTTCGTAAGTTGAGTACGAAAGATGTAGCCTCAGTCAAGGTCCTTCGGAGGAACCAATTTGTTGAGGAAGCTACTTGGGAAGCCGAAGAGGACATGAAAAAGAGATATCCACATCTCTTTGAATCCGGAGGAAATGAAGATTAAGGTACTAATTTCCTTCTTAGTGCTCTTTGAATTATAGTGAGCATGTTGTTGTTGTTGCATGATTGCTTGTTGGGTGTTCGGGTGATGTTACACCCTTAGCCTCTTCAGAGTAACCTCATTCGAGGACGAATGTTCCCAACGGTGAGATATTGTAACATTCGGCAATTTGAAATAACTACGAAGAGGTTTAAAAATTGGAAATTTTCATTTTTGGAAAAAAATTTTAAAATCTGGAAAAAAATTTGGCCAAGTATGGGAAAAAGGTGAGTTTTTGGCCAACTTTGAGCAGTCATAACTTCTAGCTCAGGATGAGTTAGGTGTAGTTCCAGTTATGGTTGCAATGTTCGTGGAATGATTTTTCCAACACCACCGAGTTTCCTCGATTCCGAGTTCGTATGAGTGAGTTATGCCCTTTGGAAGATGGGCAGTTGGCAGGGAAATCTGTCCGAAAATTTTAAGGGCATTTTGGTCTTTTCCCTAACCAATTCCTTTAGCTATATTTTTGTGTTAGACTGATTTTTAGATCATTTTGTCCCATTTTAAAGAGTGAGAGTTAGGGTTTGAGAGTGAAGAGGAGAAGAAGAGGAGAAAGAGAAGAAGAAGCAAGGTTTCGTCAAAGATCGCCGTGGATATCGTCGGGGGTGATCCCTACTAGGTATGTGAGTCCATAGTGTTGGGTTGGTTCTTTCCCCTACACGCCAAACTCCTTTTATTTTCAAGAAAAGATTGGTTGTGTTGTTGAAGTTGTTGGTTCTGTTGTTTATGTTGTTGATTTGTGTTGTTGGAGTTCCTTGTTGATTTGGGGCATGATTTGGTTGTGTTTTTTAGTTGAATCTCTTGTATGTTGAGGGATTTTATGATCCTTAGTGTTTGGGGTTGAAACCTTTGAAGTTAGGGTGGTTTAGAGTTGGCAAAACAAGAAAGAAAAGTCGAGTTTTCTAGGGAAAGGGGTGGCGCGTCGCGCCTGCCAGTGCGCCCCGAAAGAGGTTCTGAACATTTCCCCTTAGGGCGGCTCGCCTAGCAGAGCACCAACAGGCCCTTTCTAAACTTCGAGGGCTGGCACTCCGCGCCTTGCAGAGCGCCAAGGACGCCAAGACTTCTCATTTATCCCCCACTTTCTCATGCTTGTTCCTTGGTATTGTACCTATGTTTCCTAGTTGTTTCCAACACTCCAAGGTACTTCAAAAAGTCAAGAACTCATCCATAGCATGTGATCAAACACCTTGAATCCATAAATCCAATTCTAGGAGAGTTAGTTTCCAAGTCAAGTGAAGTTAAGAGTCAAGTCTAGAAGTTAAAGAAGTAAGTCAAGCAAGTTTTCAAAGTTGTTCAAGAGTCTTTATTGAACATTTTAACTTCATCTTAAGCCTCGAGTTTCAAGTTGAGTAAAGAGTATAGAGTTTCAAGTTAAGCAAAGAGTAAAAGTCAAGTTCATTTCTCAAAAGCTATTAAGGAACTAAGTATTCCCAAAGAAGTTTGTAAATGTTATCACATTTAAGATGAGAGGAGACTGAGATTTCCAAAAGATTTTTGAGCAGTTTGAGTACTACCTCTTTTTGAGAAAAGATGAGTTTTGCGAAAGAGTTTCTAAAACATGATTAGTATGAAAAATCGAGTATGTCATCAATGTTTAAACAGTATGGTGTCTAGATATACCATCAATGTTTAAGTAGTATGAATATCCCGAGTCATCAATGATCATATTAAAATATGGTTTTGAGATGTTGTTTTTAGAAAGAGTTTTCCAGAGCCTTTGGGCTAAGTTTTGAGTAACTATCTCAAACTAAAGAAAGTTGTGTTTAAAAAACTTATGAGCCAAAGTATTTTTGGGAGTAGTCTTGAGTACTGAATTGGGGACACGAGTTCATATTAACCCAACTCTCCATAAGAACCATGTGGCCAACATGGGATTTCTCGGGTCATACTTTTTAGATGATCACGTAAGTTAAGCTAGTGGATCCACTTAGTAAAGTTATCTTCCTATATCACGGCAAGGTATAGGATGGTCCTTGGGCAATGTGAGGTAAAACGTTGTATCACTACTTAAGCATGTAGTGGTGGCTGTCGGTTAGAGAACTCCTACAGTAGAAAGTGCATGATTTCCTCAAGGGGTTCTTCTTAGTGTGGATGGGGGTATGGGACTTCATTCATGCATTGCACAAGTAGACTTTGAGAGGAAGCATGGTATTTTCATGAAATTATAA
Organism: Solanum lignicaule; assembly: GCA_029582545.1. Lineage (NCBI taxonomy): Eukaryota > Viridiplantae > Streptophyta > Magnoliopsida > Solanales > Solanaceae > Solanum > Solanum lignicaule. The sequence goes on from JAJOOF010015708.1 coordinate 5,172, forward strand.
ATATGATTTTTACGTCATGTTTTAAATAGTTTTACAAGCTTTATATATTGCATGTGTCTTATTGCCTTATATTGAGTTAATTTATTCATCAGTTGAACAGAGCCAACGTAAGTTCTCTTTTGTATCCCTTTCAAGCTTAAGTTGTGATTTAGCTTTCCAGTTCTCTTATGACAATGCAGACACGGGTACCCCGAATCAGCATCCTGAACGTCGTTGATCCAGCTGAGCACTCCAGAGTCAGTAGTGAGCCTCCTTGCTTTCCACAAAACTCGGTTATTTTTTGTTCCTAGTTTTGTTTTGGTAGGATGTTGCGGGGTCTGTCGCAACATCCATCTTTGTATTTTAGAGGTTCATAGACAGTCATTCAGTTAGTTTTGAGTCTCTCATCTATGTATGTATGTAAATATCCTATTTTGAGACACGAGTTGCCTTTTTGCTTGTTATGCATCAGTTAAGTTGTTTTATAACCTTGCATGGTATTGAGTTATTCTGTTGAGTTAGGTTTCCGCTGAGTTAAGAAAGCCGGGCCAAGGGTTCACTTGAGGACAGCAATGGTCTCCGGGTGCCGGTCCCGCCCAAGGTGTTGGCTCGGGGCGTGACAACTACATTAGGAGAATCTTCCTGATCCTGGCTAGCCTGAAGAGCATACAACCTGTTTTGGCATTGACATCCACTTGTACTAGATGAGTTACCCTGTTGAGTCCGGCAACCTATTGGTGTTGCTGAAGTTGTAGACTAAGCCCTACCATTATTGCCTCCTTGACCCTGTTTAGCAGAAGGACTATCTCTCAATCTTTGACCAGACTGACCACACCCAAAACATCCTTTCTTTCCTACAAAACACTTACCCAGATGGTTCTTACCTCATTTTGGACGATTTGGGTAAGTTTTCCTACCTGAAATACCCCCTTGAGACTTAGATCATGATGCCCTACCTTTCTGATCTTGTCGGAACCTAGAAGATGGAACACTAGCTGATGAAGTTGCTGGAGCTGAAGACTTTTGCTGAAACTGCGAGCAATATCCACCTCCCGATTTTTGTTGAAAATACTCATAGTTGCCTATTCTAGCCTTCTTATTATCCTTAGCTTGTTCCCTAAGCTTATCTCTCTCAACCTGCCGAGCATGAGTCATGAGCCTAGAGATGTTCATATTTTCCAGCAACATAGCATTTCTACACTCTGTTTTCACAAGTCAGATACCCCATATAGAAACTTGTTCATTTGAACCGTGGAATCGGCAACCATGTGAGGAGCATACTTGGAGAGTTGGGTGAACTTGAGTCTGTACTCTTGGACCAACTACTACCTTGCCTCAAATTCATGAATTCCTGAGCTTTTGCCTCCCTCAACCCTCTTGGGAAGAACCGTTCAAGAAAAGTCTCACTAAAGCACCCCCAAGTGATATGAGCCGCATCCGTACCCCTGTTTTCTTTCCATTGAGTATACCATATGTGAGCTACATCATTAAGCTGGTAGGATGCTAATTCCACCATATTATTTCCATTCACTTGCATCACTCCAAAGATCTTCTTGACCTCATCTATGAAGTTTTGGGGATCCTCACCAATCTGCGACCCTAAAAACTCTGGCAGATTCATCCAAAAAAATCACAAACCCTGGCTGCCATTGATCCACCACTAGCATTTGCAGGAACTGGAACCTGCGTTGTTCTGGTTGGTCACACTCTGAGCCAAAAGCTGAATGGCGTTTTGAAACTCAACATCTGAAATTTCCTGGTCTGGGACTGAAGGAGCTGCGTTAGCGTTGCGTGCATTCGCATTTCTTCCGTAAGCTCTATTAGGAGGCATGATCTGAAAGCACATAACGATGGATTAGAAAGAGATCATACCTTACGCACGATAAGAATATCAATAAAGTGAAGTTTTTCTAAAACACTTCGTAGCCTCCCTCTCATTAGATGTGGTGCATTTCACACCCATGAAAAGGACTCTACTTAGTGCGGCATTTTCAGACATCCTAGGACACTTAAACCTAGTTCTCTGATACCAAGTTTTTCACGCCCTGAAGCTACCCTAGGACGCGGACAAGGGATCTAGGTTCATGAGTGACCCTAAGCTAACCCTGCTGGCATAACATAATCATAGTTAAAGATTTACTGAAATAGATATACTGCGTGGAAGTTAGAAATATATCATAAAATGAAATGATGGGGAAAACCCATTAATATCTGAATAAAAGAACTATGATTTTAATGACAACTAAAATATGAAACTCCAAAGCTAAAACTGAATCTAACTATGTCTGAAATAAAGCCTCTAACTGACTAGAGATACTAGGACATGCCCCAGCTAAATCTAGCAAGAACTGAAACTAACGACTGAAATTAGAAAGAAAATCATGTCAATTGTCCTCGAAGAATAAGGACTCACCACTAATGCTATTGAACTAGAGATCGAGAAATGATCTATGCATGATCTGAATACTGAGCACCTGAACCTACATCACGAGAAGATGTAGCGTAGAGTATGCGTCGATACTTGAAAGATACTAAGCATGCATGATAGGATAAGGCTGAACAACATTCATAACTGAATAAAGCATGTAACTGCGCAATGATATAAGATGAGCATGATTATATACTGAAAGTACTGAACATGAAAAAATTGAATGCAATGACCAAGTTTATACATGCTGAAACTGAATACTGAACTGGAACTGATAACCTGATCAATACACTAGAATCTGGCTGTGGGAGCTAGTAATAAACGATATAAAACCACATGAGCTAAACTGATGCCCACAGAGAGGACTTATATACCCTGCCAGAGGTATAGAAGCATAACTGGCATGATCACTAAATTGATGCCCACAAAGGGGACTTATAACCTACGGGGGCACGTAGTTCTGGGACTTGAGGGTGACTGACCCTAGTCCACTAGGAATAAATCCTATTCCTAATTGATTAAGTAATTAACACATTATGACTGGATTTATGTAATACTGACATTCTTATTGAAAATGCAACATTAATATATTGATAGTGAAACATTCGAAAACTGAGACATGTATATCTGTTTATCTGTCCTAGTAAATGCAATTCATGAACTAAAAGGACTACATAACTAGGGTTTTGAGTTTATGCATGAATCTGGACAAAGACAATACTACTACATGATAATCTGATTAGGAACATTAAAATAACTAATTCATAATAATATGCTGAAATTCTAGAAACCCTAGGTCTAGATAATATGGAGGGAATCAAGAATGTAACTGAATTCTAGGGACCTAATGGGTGGAAAGAACCCACTAGTGAAATCCCACATACCTGGTGACGAATTCCAATGAGAAATCTTTCAATTTTAGGGCTAAAACTGATGAAAATCTGTTGCGTTCTTGGACTAGGGCTTGGTCGACTCTTTCTCCTTCTTTTCGTTCAACTTGATAAATTTTTGGAGAATGAGCTGACTAGGGTATGTACTAATTTTGTTACTAGGCTAAAACTGACCAAAACTACGTAGTTTAGGGGTTAAACGACGTAGTTTAGGGGTCAAACGCATAAGGAAAAAACCAAAATAACCCCTAACTTAAAAGATGTCGGGGCCAACCGACGGTCTGTGGACTGACCCACGGTCCATCCTGTGAACCGTCATTGGCTTTCAGAGATGGGATGTTGAGGGTTCGGATCCACGGACCAGGACCACAGCCCATGGCCTAACCTACGATCCGTGGGTCGACTCATAGATAAATCTTCTGGGTTTTCTAGGGAGGGGTTGTAGGTGGCCAACCACGGACCACCACATACAGTCCGTGGGTCACCCTACGGTTCGTGAGTGGTGCCCGTCGGTGGCACCTGCAACTTCTGATTTCTGCAAACTGGTCGGTCTAGGATACGGGGTGTTACAAATTGGGAAGATTTGGTTATTTCAAATGACATATTTGGTGTTGTCTTGGAGTTGTTAAAGTATTTTACTGGTTCTACATGTACCACCTTGCTTATGAGAATTTATAGAAGAGCGACCATGCGTATTCATGGTTGTCCGACAATTTTAATATGCATCTTGTCGTCGAGGTCATGTATCAATTATGTGTGGTTGAATATGGGGATCATTGGGTCCAATTCTACTGTTCTTAAGGGTAATCTACAATCACAATTACTAAATCTAGCATTTCAGTAGTGTTGTTAGAGGGTTTGTATGCTTGGACATATCCCTTAATGAGTATCTGATGTCTAAAGATCAAATTTTTATAACTTAAGCTCATGGGAATTTAGGTTGGGAGAAAGGATTCGTCCCGACGATTGTGTCAAGGTCCTTGATAACATGTTGCAGACGTGGGTACGATAAAGTTTAGTGGTTATTGAGGATCGCTTTTGTTGTTAGTTAAGTTTATATACAACAATAATTATTACTCGAGTATTGAGATGACTTCATTGAAGCATTGTATGGGAGGATGTGTAGGTATTCAATTAGTTGGTTTGGGGACAGAGATTACATCGTAAAGTGAGACTCAATTTTGTTAAACAAAGACCTTCAGTATGAGGAAGAATCGGTTGCAATTCTTGATCACCATGTCCGGGAGCTGATGACAAGGAGATAAAGTCCGTGAAAGTTCAATGGAATCATCGTCCGGTTAAGGAAGCCACTTGGGAAACCGAGAAGGACATGTGAGACAAGTATCCCCAACTATTCGACGATTCAAATACTACTCTATTCTTACCTTGGCCAAGTTTTTCCTAGTTTATCACTCGGGGATGAGTGATGGGTAAATTGGTATCTATTGTAACGACCTGTCCCCATCGTTATGGAAAAGACAATGGGGAAAGAAATTGGGCCAGAAAACTTTTGAGTAGTGACTTGGAAATTCTTAACCTAGTCAAGATTTGGACAAAATCTCAGTCAGGTAATGTGTAGGGAAATATGGTAATGAATGGGGGATCTAATTATGAATTTGATCAAATGAGTGGATAGCCAAGACGTTAAGGAACCCCTACGACTTTACGAAATCAAATTTGGGTGAGTAGAACTCTCAAAACTGATCTTAGCGTGAGCGGGTAGTCTTTGAACGTTATGGGTTGAATGTGTGTTGTGAAATGAGGATTTGGGACTCAATTTCTGACTATCTGTCTCCGAGGGGCAGGATTATTCCCGCCAGGGTGGGGCTGCAGTGGTGGGTTAGGTCCCGCTACGGCGGACCTGTCGCGACTTAAGATGGGATTAAACCCCAAAAACCTTATTTTCTGCAAGTTTCGTACTTGAGAGCTAAGAGATGACCTAGGGATATTTCTTGGAGGTTTTCCACCTCTTCTAGCACTAAAGGTAAGGATTTTACTCCCCTAATCTAATTTTCGATCCATTGAATTTAGATTCTTGGGTAATTATTACTGGGGGAAGGTTTTGATCTAAAGTTAATGGTGGAAAAAGCCCTAAAATGGTGATTGGGATCATGGGTTGGTCTTTGGTTATTGGGTTTGCTATAATCCGAATAATTAGACCTTAAATTATTGATCCTTACATATATTAATTGTTTGTAGACCTAGAACAAGTGGAAAGAATCCGAAAAAGGAAGATTCAAGTGCCTTAGCGGGATTCAAGCTTGGTTTCGAGGTAGGTGATAATTTGATTTCATGTTTCCATGATGTATGGTTGTAATTGATTCATTGTAATGCATGTATGTATGTCAATGAAGCCTTGTTGATCAAACCTAATGAAATGAGTATGAATGCACAAATGTATGCCATGATTCAACACTTGATTGTATGATTATGAGTATGTACATATGAGTGTGATTGTGATTGTGGTTATGTTGAATGGATCGGGTGTCATGTTGATCACACTAACAGGGATCGGGTGTCACGTTCCAACACATATATTGGAATGGGTGTCACGTTCCGACACATATATTGGATGGGATGTCACGTTCTGACACACTAATTGGGATCAAGTGCCACCTTTCGGTACACTAACAGTTTGGGTATGGATTCCATGAGAGGACCATTGAGATGTCATATCTACTTGTTATTGAGAATGTGTAATTGTACATTGATCTGAAATGATAACCAATGTGTATATATGTTCTGTACATGTAATGTTTACTATGTTGTGACTGCTTATATATGTTTCCCTTACTGGAATAGTCGTGTGATCCTACCAGTACACTGTGGTTGTGTACTGATACTGCACTTGCTCATTCTTTGTTGAGTATAGGGCATCTTCAGGTGGCTACTGATAGACCTCAGCTAGGAGATCAGTGATCGAGACCGAATTCAAGGGTGAGCCAGTTCTTCCAGACTGTCGTGAGTTCTCCTTTTGCTTAGTCCATTTTCTTCGGACTTATATTAGTACTTTAGATATTCGTTTGTTTAGTTTCGGGGTTGTGCCCCTTTTCGTAGACTTGTTGAACTTTAGAGGTTTGGTACATTGACTTTCAGGTTCTAGGCGTTGTTTCCGCAAATGTTTAGTAATGGTTTGTCAAACTTTTAGAGTTTATGGGAACTCCAGTTTATTTCTATAGTTAAACTTGCTTCCGTATCTTTAAATGCCATAATTTTTGTTAAGTTGCTTAGTTGGGTTGTAGAAATGGTTCTCCCACCGGAGGGTTAGTGTGGGTGTCAATCACGATGATCTGGGTTGTGACACTCTTGCAACATGCGCGAAACTTTTTATCTTTACTAGGCTCATGGTAATGGTTTTAGGTTAGAGAAACTCCTCAAAAGTAAAGTATATTATTTTCATACTGTTTCTATTGCATATCTTATTGTAAAGCTTAAAGGGTTTTCATGTCTTATTCATGTATTGATATATCGGTGAGTTGCTTTTAGTCCTTCAATTAAGTTATTGTTTAATTTAGTCTTATTACATACTCATACATTTAATGTACTGATGTCATTCGACTTGCATCTTTTATGATGCATATATAGGTGTTCATGATCATCAACTGGTGTTTCGTTGAGATGACCTTACACTCGTAGATAGTATTTGGTGAGACCTCCTTGCTTCTGGGAGACTCCATTTTTATTTCAATATTAGTAGTAGTTGAGGTGTCATGGGTCTTGTACTGACATCTATCTTGAACTATTATAGGTTTCATAAATGGAACGAATTATATGTTTTCCACTGTTTTCTCAGGATGTTTATTCAACTTATGAATTATGTTAAGTATTTGCAAGACAGTGTTTTAAGACTCTTTTTTAATGTCCTAATTCTTATCTATTTAAGCTTACACATACCTTTTAGAGTCATGTTAGTCATAGTTAGCCAATACAAGGGTTCACTTGGGGATCAAAAATGGTTCTCAGGTGCTGGCCACGTCCAGGATTAGGCTCGAGTCGTGATAGGATGCTCATGAGTTCTTTACTTTGTGCTATAAGATGTTTAAGGCAGCTGGTATGGTGGATGCTCGTGGCGTCCAATTTGTTGCCCTTCAGCTTCGTGGTGCCTGAGAGTGGTGGAGGACTTTTGTGAGGTCTAGACCAATTGGATCTCCTCTGGGAGAGTGGGATGTGTTTTCTAGTGCTTTCCAGGATCGCCTCATTTCTTAGAGCGTAGGGGGAGGAGAGTAGTCTAAGATTTGAGAGCTTGGTTCAGGGCAGTTTGTCTGTGACCTAGTATGACGCCCGTTTCTATGAGCTTTCTAGGCATGCTTTGACTATCGTTCCTGATGAGGCAAAGAGAGTTTGCTAGTTGTGAGAGGGTTGACTTTCTCCATCAGGTCTTATGTGTTCAGGGCATCCAGAGAGGGGGATTTCTTTCGATCCATTGTGAGCACTTCCAAGAAGGCAGAGTTGATGGTCTTAGAAGAGTTTGGGGACTCCAAAAAGGCCCGTTGATGTAATTCTCACAAGAGAAACTACAATATAATGTGGAAATCGAAAAGATAAGAAAGTAAGATACATAGATAGACACAAAAAGAGGAAACAAAGAGCAACCTAATGTTATATTAAACCCAAAGACCTCAATTCGTTAATCCAACAAGAAGCACCTAACTATTACGACGACCTCGAGGGAATCGATATCCCAAGCAACCGATGTTTCTAAACAAGGTTCAACAAAAGCTTATACCAAGCTTTCAAACACTCAAACATAAGTTTCAGGTTTACAAACACAATATTCAAATCAGTATACCTAAAATGAGCTCCTAAAGGACTATTTATAGTTTTAGGGAATTACTACATAGATGGGCCCAAAAGTGACCCGAAATGTCCATTGGGCGTGCCAAGTCGGTCTCGCCTAATGACTTGGCGATCCGCCCAATGCATTCAGCGAGGGATCCTGCGTGGTGGCTCCTTCCAGCCTCTTCTGGAACTTTGGGCGGTCTAGGGAGGCATTGGGTGATGCGCCGATGGGCCTCCTATCCACTTGGCGATGGATCCTGCTCATGTCGCCTGTTTGAAAATTAGGCGATCTGGTGGTCATCGCCTAAGCCATTGAGCGATGCGCAAAGTGTCCTGCTCGCCAAAGGGCAGTGTTGTAAACTGTCCTCTATTTTTTCACCCAAGTGATCTTCCACGCATGTGATCCTTTGTTTGCCGCCATTACAAGCCCATGGACCTCCATTCTAGTGAACAATCCATCAATACATTGAAGTTCATGATGGATGGCTTGGAGGCATTCTAGATTGCATCATTCTCCCCTTCTTGAAAACGATTCGTCCTCGAATCCATACCTTACAAAACCATAGGGGAAGCAAACAAGACCAAGATTTTCATGGCATTAGGGTTAGCGTTAGCAATAACAATTTCATCACCATGCCAAGCATGCACAAATTTACCATATAACCAAGCATCAAAAATATCAACAAGGGTTTGTAACCCATCAAAGTAATATATACTTGGCTACATAAGAAACATTGACAAAGGGGTAGAGCGAAGGAACCAATACACTTAAACAACTTCATATGTAAGCCCTCATTGGTTCCAGATTCAAACAAGTACAAGGCCTCCCATTTGTCAAGTAGATAAAATTGAGTCCTCAAATCCAAACCTTGTAAAATCATATAGATCACCAGCAAGAAGCTTATCCTCTTAGCATGATGGATAGTACAAAGGTTAACACTTAAAACATTTAACCGAGGAGACTCAAACTCAGGGAACAACCAAACATCCTCTATTGTCATGGCTATCAAGCCCACAGATGGAGAAAAAGGGCAATGGTTATTCTTCTCAACAACATGGTAATACCACCCAACAGTTGATACTCTCACCATTTCAAATACCTTCATGCATTCACCGGGATCAAAATAATAGGAAGTCCACAGAACTGGATCATAACAACAAGTGTAGACCACAATGACACTCTGATCCACATGCAATACACATCTAATCCAACTAGGGATTTCATCATATGCAAAGAGATAGTAAAGGAAGGTACAAACTTCACCTTTTCTTGGCAAATATCTCCTACCCCCATAAGAAGCATAGTCAACAAGATCATGCTGAGAGTAAGAAATAGAAAAGGGGTCTAGAAAGCTATCCTTCCCCACACACAAAGTAGGCCCTTCAAGTGGATCGTAAAACCTCAAGAAGAGCTTTCTTGCATAGGGAAAGGAAACAACAATATCACCCACCATATGCCTTCCATTTTGACCAGGCATTCCCACACAAATTTCACAATTCAGTTCACTACCGAGATCAAATGGAAAGGTCATCCATGAACTTGGATCATGCGTACCTCCATTTATCAGGTGGTCACTCTGGCCTTCCAACAACATACTCCACTCAACAGCATGAGCATCATCATATGTAAACAAGTAATAGAGAAAAGTGTCTCTTAAGTCAACTTCCTCTAGGGTGTTTTCATGGGTATGACTACGAATAGGTTCAAAATCATTGGTCATACCATTAAGAATTGAAACACACTAAGAAAAAGAGGTAATGGGAAAACAAACACCACCTTCCTCCTCAACACATTCCTTCCCACAAGAGTACTCTCATCTTCCAAGAAGAGATTTCCATCTTTGGGAGGAAAAGCTTCACACCATAGTGGGTTATTATAGCAAGTATAGTTTTCAAGAACTATACTACTCTCATGACTCACACCACTAGGTACATCACGAGAAGTGATTTCATCATCTTCAAATAAGATATTGTACTTAAAGAGGGAATGTTCAACCACCAGGGAAGAATTAAAACATGCAAATTCACCCTCAAAAAGACACATATCATTTTTTGAAGAATTTTCAAGCAAATGATCTCTATGAGCAAAGCAAGCAATCGGATCTTCCACAATCGATATGCTCAAAAAGTCACTCCTAATCAAATGATCAGCATTCTCATTAGTACCATCAAATTGAGGTTTTTTAATCACATTACAAGAACCCTCAACCAATGAACTACACTCACAAATAGGTTGATTAATACAATTATCACCAGATAATGAACTATCATTCAAAGCACATGTGTCAATACTAGGTGGACACAAATTGATCTTACTAGAAGAATCAATTCGATCATCAATAGGATCAACTAGCGTATCCACACCCTCAACAAGTGCATTATCAACACATGGTAAAGAAACAGTAGGCTCACTTAAAGACAAGCTATCATTTACATTTTGTTCATTTGCAATGGCAAAAGTGTTAAGTTTAGCTATTGTACCTCGATGCCCACAAGAAAGATCTTTTTTACCTTGAAATGACACTCCCGTAGAAATATTGGGACAGCCCACAAGTGCATCTATCAAAATGGCTTCACGAGGATTCTGCAAAAGGAAAGAAATAGAATGGGGAGGGGAAGAGTGAGATTGATTAGTTTGCAACTCGTGATCATTATATGAGGTAAGGATCAATGCACTTTCGACTCCCACGTCCTCCCTTATCTCTTTATGCTCAGCCAACAACACCTTGGCCTTTCTTTTCAACTTCCTCCTTTCTCCTTCTCCTTGGCCCTTAGCCTCCACATCTCCTTCTTCCTTTTATCCTCAACTCATCCATCTTTCGATACATCTCTATGACTTGGGATGGTGACATTGGCTTAAGGACATACTTACTACCCATCGACATGACTGAGTAGATGTTGTGCCTCCCATCATGTGTTGTAGCACGACCGTGTTGCCATGGTCTCCCGAGTAGTACATGACTAGCTTCTAAGGGAATCACATCACAAAGGATTGCATCTTGATATTTCCCAATTTGAAATTTGAACAACACATGTTCATGCACATTCAATTCCTCACCCTCATTCAACCATTGAAGTTTGTAAGGCTTAGCAAGCTTAGTGGTAGGTAGCTTTCAGTAGTCCACCATAGTAGCACTAGCAAGGTTGGCACAACTTCCACTGTCAATGATCAAGATACATACTTGGCCCTGGATGAGGCACTTGGAATGGAAGATATTCTCTCTTTGCTCTTGATTTATCATGGCCTTCTTAGGTATAGTTCGCCTTACCACATACGATGGTAGTGTGAACTCCCTTTATTCAGGCCAAGTCTCATCCATTCATGATAGCCCATCCTCTATGACAGTTAAATGCTCATGCATGCGCCCAATTATCCAACTTACATCCATAGTCACTCCCATGATAGTTTCCAAAGTAATCTTCCCCTTAGATGGGTGGGTTTCACTTCCGGTTGCCATGGTACCTAACAATTAATACAACTCAACAAAAATAGCACACAACGTTAGCATTAGTAAAATAAACTCATAATCACTCGTGTTTACACACATTTGATTGCCTCACAAGTTGGCGCGGCTAATGTTGAAGATTGCTTATACTCGGTTGATCACAAAAGAGAGTCAATTCTACTCTTGGCCAGAATGGATTTTTGTTTCAAGAAAAATGGACGACTCGATTAAAGCAAACGGACTTGAATCAAGAAGTTAACTACAAAGTAAAACGAATAAAAGCATGAAAAGAAAAGGCACTAACAAAGAAGTCCATTCAAGAACTAATAGTCAACAAGTAGAGTAGTTACGAGTGGAAAATCACTTTTAGGATTCTTGACAACGAACTAAAATCAAAAGAAAAGAAACTAAGAATTAGGACCGAAGAAGAAAGGGTCATAAGAAGAGTTTCCGGTCGCCAAATGCACTGTTTTCTTCGCCAAACGTGAAGTTCAGCTCGCCAAACTTGACAATATGCCAAGGCAACTTGGCGATCTGGGTGGAAGTTCGGCGATGCGCCGAATGGACTCAGCGAACCAGGCTGAGTCCGCCAAATTTTCCAGTACCACCCTCCAAAACAAGGTCAACTCGGTGACCTAGCTACCCAAAGGACGAGGCGCCGAGTGGACTGGGCGATCCAAGTCGGGGCTCGCCCAAATTCCTCAAGCTGCAACTGCAAGACTCCGAAAATTGAACTTATGTGGTCCCCCTGCACTTTGTACTTTATTCTTTACCCTTTTTGGTAAATTCCCTTTTTACAAATACTTTTACACTTTCTCTTTCTTATTTTTGGGAATCAAACTCTTCCTTTTTCAAATATTTCCTCCTTGAAGATTTGAATGTTCTTCAAGAACTTCAAGAACACGATGAAGACCCAAAATAAAACCCTCCAGATTTTTAGCTCAAAATTTCACAAAATTCGAGATACAAGCTCTCCTAGATATAGGAAACAAACCCCAATACTTTTTAGCGCTCAATTCTTTGCCAAAACTTCCAGATTTCAAAACCCATTGTCTTCTTCAGAGCTTCTTCAACCTTCAATGGTGGTTTCTTCAATAGTGAACCAAACCCTTTCAAATCTCAGCCCTAGACTCGAAATAAGTTAGGAAACACTAATCTGACCTTAGAAACTCCAAAGAAGACTCAAAATCAACAACACCCATTTCAGTAATTTCTCAAAATGAGTTTGAACACCTTTTTTGTAGCAACAAACCTAAGACTTGAATCGTAGGAATGATACTAAGCTCGGCTCTAATACCAAATGATGTAATTGTCACAAGAGAAACTACAATATAATGCAGAAATCGAAAAGACAAGAAAGAAAGATAGATAGATAGACACAAAAAGAGGAAACAAAGAGCAACCTAAGGGTATATTAAACCCAAAGACCTCAATTCGTTAATCCAACAAGAACCACCTAACTCTTACAACGACCTCGAGGGAATCGATATCCCAAGCAACCGACATTTCTAAACAAGGTTCAACAAAAGCTTATACCAAGCTTTCAAACACTCAAACATGAGTTTCAGGTTTACAACCACAATATTCAAATCAATCTACCTAAACTGAACTTCTAAAGGCCTATTTATAGTTTTAGGGCTTTATTACATAGATGGGTCCCAAAAGTCACCCGAATTGTCCATTGGGCAAGCCAAGTCGGGCTCGCCTAATGACTCGGTGATCCACCCAATGGATTCAGCGAGGAATCCTCTGTGGTGCCTCCTTTCAGCCTCTTCTGGAACTTTAGGCGGTCTGGGGAGGCATTGGGCGATGCGCAGATGGGCCTCATGTCCACTTGGCGATGGATCCTGCTCATGTCGCCTGTTTAGACATTAGGCGATCTGGTGGTCATCATGCAAGACATTGGGCGATGTGTGAAGTGTCCTACTCGCCAAAGGGTTGTACTGTAAATTATTCTCCCTTCGTTCACCCAAGCTATCTTCCACGCATGTGATCCTTTGTTTGCCACCATTACAAGCCCATAAACCTCCATCCTTGTGAACAATCCATCAATATGTTGAAGTTCGTGAATGGATGGCATAGAGGCAATCTGGCTTGCATCACTCGTTCTTCTGTTCAGTTCTATGGTGCCTCATCTTGCGGCAGAGGTTCACATAGAGGTAGTAGCTTCTTTCAACGTCGTGGACCGGTTCATGCTTCTATGTTAACACTTGAGAGTGGGCAGTCAGCCCGAGGTTCTTATGGCTCTGGCTGAGTTAGCTATAGTAGTTTGTCTAGTTCGCAGCATCAGTTGTATATGCCGAGATATTGTTTTACTTGTAGGGATCCAGCCCATATAATGCTACAGTGTCCTATGCAGACTCATTCATGATCTCACCATCATTTCTCAACTGTTCTAGGTAGGTATCCAGTGCCTCCAGCAAAGGGTCAAGGCAGAGCTCTGACCGGTAATGGTGGCAGGACTTTTGGTAGGCGTACTCGAGCTACACAGGGTGGAGGTAGAGGTTCTACTCAGGCTGTAGGTGGCTGAGATTGCCAGTGCTACGCATTTTTGGGTAGGACTGAGGCTGAGACTTCTGATGCATTGGTCACACGTATCGTCCCGATTTTCCATCGACCTACGTCTATATTGTTTTATCTGAAATCTACTTTATCAGATTTCTCTACCTATTTTGCTGCTGGGTTTGATTTGATGTCTGCTTACATGATTGTGCCTATTCATGTTTCTACACCAATGGGTGAATCCTTAGTGGTGGATTGAGTGTATCGATCTTGTCTTGTTTATTTGGTTGGGTATGATACTTGGGTAGACCTGATTATTTTGGGAATGGAAAATCTGGATATTATCTTGGGTATGGATTGTCTTGCTCTGCATCATGCTATTCTTGATTGTTATGCTAAGACTGTGACCTTCCAAAAATTCAATCCTACCTCTTATTTGACACTTCCAAAAATTTCTTAGTCTACTTTTTTTCTCAAATTAAAATCATCGTAGTTGTGATAAGGTTAATCATACCTAGACATGGCAATTATTCAAGATAGTAACTAATCGAAAAAATGTTCAAAATAATTTTTCAAATCTGGGATACAAATTATAATAGTTCTTATAAAAGCAACGACTTCTTTTTCTAATTAACTAATATACAATGATGTAATAATTCATATTATGAGGTCATATTTATTTGTTATAGTAGGTGTATCTACTTAACTGTATCAAATATATGGATAGCCAATTAATTTTCAAATGAAGTTTGATACTCGGTATATTCAAAACAAATGAGTCAATTGCATTTTACACACTAACATATGTCTTCTTTTCTAATTTATATTTAATCCTGATTTTTTATGATTTTCAATCTAACCTCCTTATTTTCTTACAGATTAGTGAATTTTTTTTAAATAATATCCACAAGGGCAAAATTAAAAAGCTACCCATTCTACTGATTTCCCTTCAGACTTCTAACAAAGAGCTTTCCAATTTCATTTTATTTTCTAATATATATTTTTCCCTATAGTTATATACCCCTAGTTTGATTTTTATATTTTGGTAGTTATATTCCCTTGGTTTGATTTTATACGGTGAATGATTGGATATGAAATTTTAAAGATAAATAATTTTTTGAGATATTCTTTTTTTAAAGTACAATTTATAATTTTAGATATATTATAATATTTATATGATAATGCTATTAAGGAAATAAGAAGTTTAAAGGTAAATATAAATTTGATATATGTTTTAAAATTTTAAGTTTTATAAATTAAAATAATATATTTTATGGTAGTATATTTTTAATGTTTCATAATGTTAAAACATGGCCCACCAATTACATTGCAAGAAGGTCAATATTTGTTTATTGAGCATTTCTCAATTTTGTGTGTGTTTTAAATGTTTGTATTCCAATTTCACCCATGTGAAAGTTTTCTTTTTTTTTTTTCTTTTTTTTTTTTTTTACAAAAAGAAGTGATTTCATTATTTTGCAAGATTTTTTATAAAAAAGAATAGGGGTGCATTATACAATTCCAAAATAGCCTTCCATCTTTTTTGTATTATTGTAATAAAATTTAAATGAGATAAATCTTTTCTTCAAACTCAATTTTAGCTCTAAGTTCAATGAATAATCTACTAATTAATAATTTAAGTTTTTATCAGATTTATATTTTTTTAAATTCTATTTAACTGGACTATTTCTTCAAAGTTTAATACACTATTTCTAAAGCAAATTAGCATACACATATTCTCCCTTAAAAGAAATTATCAATCAATCATGGCTAACATGCTTCAAGCTAATCAAGTTGAAAGGGCCATTTATAAGCCTAAAGGTCCAATCGTTTATGGTGACTGCAACCGTTGTCTTTTAGTAAATATTAATGCTACCAATAGCTGTCAGGCTTTTGCTCCTGGCGGTCCCATCGGTAGCTTGGAATCTTTCCAATGTCAAGTTTGTCATTGCCATCAGAATGTCCATCGTAGGTTGGATGTCAGCAATCATCAGCTTCTACCAACACCAACACAACAACAAGTTGATTTTATTAGAATTTTATTAAAATATTAATTATCATACTTTTTTTAATGAATCATTGAATTGTTGTTTGCTTTGCCAAAAAAACATAAAAATAATATTCCCTTTTAATTTTTCATCTATTATCAAGATTACTATCGTTTTATATTTTTTTCAATTAATGTGTTTTTACTTTTTTCTTCATCTGTTTAAAGTAATACTATCAATTATAACTAGTTATTGATTTTAAGAATTTTTTAAAATATAAATTATTGATTTAAAATGACAAGATTAAAAAGTCTCATTTCCTTTCATAAATTATGTATCAAATCAAAGTAAGTCACATGTATGAAATAACTTTATCTTATTATGCAAAAAAGGTTGTTTTTTTTTAATTATGTCTCAAACCAACTAATCTATTAAGATTCCAAAACAAAATTTTCGTTTTTCATCTAAAAATAGAAATTTTGCAGTTGAAATTTAAAATAAAAAACATTTAATTTATTATTTACCTAATTAAAAAAATTCCATGATATACCTACTATTTCAAAAGATTCATCATATCCACTAAACCTATACTTGCATCAATCCTAGCCTATATAAAAAGTGAAAGCATTTATATATATATATATTTGACAACAAGTTTCTGCATCCATTCTTGAACAGACTATCACCCAAAGGGATGTGGACACAGAAAAATCTTCAAAAACCAAAAAACCTAATCGTCTTGGTCATATCAATGCACAAATATTTGAATCTCCAGGAGTTTCAATTGCACTGGCGGAATCCATCATGGCTAGAGCTACTCAAAAGTGGGTACATAGTAACAAAAAAAGATGATGGGAATAAGAGAAAAAAGTCATGGGATGAACATGTTGTTGAAGAATACGAGAAGGAACAACCATAGATACTGGCTAACCAACTAGAATGGACTTTAA